>LKNJ01000204.1:522-61699 GCA_002120245.1 Maccullochella peelii | reverse complement strand
TCACACACACACACACACACACACACACACACACACACACACACACACAATTGGCAGTGGAGCCATGCTGCCTTGGCTATTGGAAGCAACTGGGGGTCAGTGTCTTGCTCAAGGACCCGAGGATCAAACCACCAAACCTACGATTAATTGATGCCTTGATCTATCTCCTGCGCCTCAGCCTCAGGAGGCTGTCGACAGGTTAATCAATAATGAAAGTAATCGTTAGTTGCAACCCTGCTCCCAACTGTATGTGTGTGGGTGTGTATTAGCTCATCTTGCCCCTTCAGTCTTCTTCCTGCAGATTAAAATAGACTAGATTTAGCCTTGAGCACCACTTCCCCCCTCCTGTTCTCTCTGTGTTCACTCCACCATTGACTTTAACTCATCAACAGTGAAGGAGAGACCATCCGTTTGTTTGCGCGTTTCGGTGTCTGATACGCATACTTAATCACTTAGCATCCCTGTTTTTCTTGTCCCTCTGCACATCCGTGGATGCTGCGTGCATGTAGCTTTTAGGTATGTGCGCCTGTGTGTTTGTGTGAGAGTGCATCTGTGGGTGTTTGACGCAGCAGAGTGTTTTTAGTTTGTCCCCTGTGGTCTCTTGTCTTCTAACCTGAGCCGATGCGGAAGAGGGTCACTACAGGGTGCCAGAACAACACAGGGACTGGAAAGAATATGTATTCAGAGTTTGTATGGGGTTTTAGTTTCAGCTTCCTTTTTAAAAAAACTTTTATTTTTATTTTTTTTTTACTTATTTGTCGTCATGGCAAGAGGAAAATATGCATAGAAACAGGTGTGTCAGTGAGGACAAAAATGTTCAACAAATCACGTGTTTTATTGAACCCTATCCAGATTATAATTTCCATTTAAAGTTGTATTAGTGTTAAAACTTAGTGATGACACTGTGACACAACTCCTATAATCCCCCCACATGTTTAGGAAGAACTAGAGTATACAACCACACATGTGCCATGGGACTGTATAGAATCTGATTTTGGATATGCCACTCCCTTTTGTTTCTAATAAGGGGAAATGAATGTTTTCCTGCATTTAAATGTTCTGGCTCACACCCCTGATACTACTCTCCAGTGTTTGTTTTTTTCTTGCAATACTCCTCAGCTGCAGTAATATGTGCTGTAAGGTACATTTGTAAAGTGACCGTAGGCGTTAAAGGTGCTATTTACAGGTTTCATTAACATTATTGGAAAGAATGCTAGTTGTTGAGCATGTTTGTGCATGGAAATATACTGTACATGTGTATTTTTCTTAAGCTGTTTAGCGTCATGTGATTTGTGAAGGTCCTTCAAACCTATATTTTAGGAAAATGCTTCAAATGATTAGTTATTATGTGTATTATGTGTTTGTATGTGTGTGGGAGAGACAATCCCTTGAAGGACTGACCACATGAAGGCAGCAGGGGGGCTGAACTTTTGAAAACCTCATTATTGAAGTGACATTTTCGTCTTTATGTGACTCAGATATTAAAGTTCAAACATTGTACTTTGCCATTTAAACCTGTTTGTGCTAATTGAGCTGTTGGAGCTAAACAAGCTTTTACAAATGTGTGCGTATGTGTGTCTGTCTCAGGGCCAGAACCAAAGGATCAGCCCGTGCTCCACCCTGACCAGCAGCACTGCCTCACCCCCTGCAGGCAGCCCCTGCTCCACCCTCCCCCCTGCCATGCCTGGCCAGGCCGGCAACAGGGACTGTGCCTACGGTTCTGTCACCAGTCCCACCTCAACCCTGGAGAGCAGGGACAGCGGGATTATCGGTGAGATCTGCACACAGATTTACATAGAAGAGTCTTAACAAACAAACATGTATAAATGTAAAATACCAAGTCCTTAAAGGGCCTGCATATTCAATATTTATCTTATTGTGAACTTTCTGACTTCCCTACTCTTTGGTTGTGGCATCTGAAATACATAAATATTTTTAAAATGGGGGCAAAAAGATATTGTTTTATTATGAAAAAAGTAATTTCTGGGCACTGGCATGTTTTTAGGCAATATTACTCAAACAGTGCATTTGGTGCACTGGTGTGTATTTACAGAAGTATGCCGGTTTATGTGGGATTGACTCAAAATAAACTACAGTGCCAGAGGTTATCCAAATGAAGGGACATGTCATGCAGAGAAAAGATGTGGGTCACTGATGTGTTTTTAATCTCTGGTTAGACAGGAGATGCCTCTTCAAGGAAAATGTCTTTGTTTTTGGTTTTATTCTTTTCATGGGATTTGTTGACAGTAAGACAAATATAGAATATAAGCTATAATATATACAGCTTTTCTTGTTTCTGTACAGAACATGACAATGGTATGGTTAATTTGTTTCTAAATGTAATTTAGTTATTTATATATTTTAGCCATCTTTGCTAGCTGGGTTTGGGCAACACTTTCGTACGAAGTCTTGAAAGTTTGGAAAATACTTAATTTTTGTTTGTATGTTTTGAAGGTTAGGAATATGCTTGAATTCGAATATGCTCTTTGAAAAATTCTTGATTTTCAACGTAATCTGGTGTTTCATCATCGACACAATCACTCATGAAAACCAAAAATCTTATAAAATATTTGAAGTGAAACGATTCTTTTGTCATATTTGTCTTAACCAATTTCTGGCCGCTGTAGTCATTCTTCCTGTCCACACTGGTCCCTCCCAGATGCAAAAGTGATGGGGGACAAAATCTATAGTTCTCATTCTGTGCAAAAATGTATTCTGAAGTTCAGCTGAAGTTAATATGCAAATCAAGTGGGTGTCTTCCAAGGTTGCAGTCTTTTTAGTATGATAATCCCTCTCTGGGTTTCCATGGACAGTGTTTCCTTGCTGAGCCGTAGCAGGGGGGATAGTAACCCAAACTGGGATGTTTGACCTAAAAATACAGTAGATGTGATTTTGTCCCCATCACATACACTGAAGGGTTTTCGTTGCAGCCAGTATGGACAGGAGGAACAATTACAGTGACCAATAACCCTTTCAATGTACATATGGGCATGTCAGTATTGTATTAAGATGGACTTGAAAGAATATGATTTTATCTTTTAAAAATCTTAATCAATAAAGGTAGATTTGTGGCAAAATGCAGACCAGGCAAAGCGGTAAAGTAAACTTAGGAACCAAACAAAAGCATATCTATTAAACACGTGATTTTTATCAAAAAAAAGTGTACAGAAGTAGTCAACGTTACCTGCTCAGACAGGTAGCTCCAAAGTCTGGGATACCTGACAGTTAAAACTTTTGACAGTCAGTAGGAACATGCCTGGGGTTGCAGTCTGGTTCCTAATCTCCACTGCACCTCAAAATGTGGTAATCTGTTTTTTCCAAACCTGGGTGAAGACCAAAAACCGTACCCGACCCCACCCGAATGGTGGGGTCAGTTTCCAGTCAAACTGTGATAGTTTTCATGCAGTTAGAACCAGTCTGTACTCTGACTGGAAGACGATTCAGGTGTGCATGTCATGCTGACATTAACTGTGGCATTCTTGCATTGTTAGCAAGAAAACAGGAGAGATAAAAGCTCGCTTATGTGAAGCGTTTTGCGTGAGTCAAAACGGGTGCCAACATTGTTTCCTTGCAACAACACCTGCAGTTTGATGAGGCAAAGCACGACGCTCTGACGTTTCTCTCAGTGAACCAGTCGTAGCCGCATATGCAACATAACAGCACTGAAGACGATGTTGTTTTGTTCCGTTGCAGCCACACTGACCAGCTACTCTGAGAACATGGAGCGAGGCGGCAAATACGGCGAGGGCTCCCGGGGAAACCTGAAACTGTGGCAGTCCCAGAAATCAGGCATGGACTCGTTCCTGTACAGGGTGGATGAAAACATGACTGCCTCCACCTACAGCCTCAATAAAATCCCTGAGCGCAACCTGGAGAGCATGTCCTCCCACTCTGCCCACTCCATCCCTCTGTACCTCATGCCCCGCCCTAACTCTGTGGCTGGTGAGTCCCCCCTCTCCTCATATGAAAGTAGAAGTTTGTCTAAGGAGCCAGAAATAAGGTTATTTACTGATGCATGGGCATGCAGTACATAAATTCTGCCATGGTAGAGCACTTTTTCTGGAAAAATTAGATTGAACTGCTGGTTCTCAGTCATGTAACACCCTATTTCTGACTCCTTTAGCTCTCCCCCTTCACTCCTTTCAAGCTTTCTTTCCTTGCTTGTTTTCTTCCTAGATGAACTGTGATCCTTCCCTTTGAATTCTTTGACGTTCATGTGTGTGACTCCTGTGACCACGAAAGTAACAATGAAACACTATTGAAAAGAGTAGAGGAATATATTAATATTTTGGAGGAGCAGGACCAACCTCATCTGTTTGGCATTAAAATCTGTAATTGTATCATGCCAAAAAAAGCCTGATAGAGCATTTTTAGACCTTGGGTTTTTCTTGCCAAATTTCAGCTAGACTTTCCTCCAACTCAGCTGTCATTAAAAAACCATTTACCATCTAGTTTCTTTTCACTACTTCCTTCCTAAATCCTTCTCCTTTCCTCGTCTCTCATTGGCTATAAGCAGTGATGTAACCATTCAGATTTTACCCATAAATATCATAAATATCACATATTATTGCAAATTATTGGGATGTCAGCCAGCAGTTCATGAGGGGAAGATTTAATGTGTAAACTGCTCATATTCTGTGAAGAGTAATTAGTATAGATCCAGACCATGTTTCTCCCACAGATCTGGGATAAATCGGCCTAAACTTGAGGAGCTCAATTGTGGTTTGATTTGATTCAATGTGTTGTGATTTATTTATTTTTTTCAACATTCATCTTTGATTATCTAGGGAGGAAACAAGTCTTGTTTTCAAATTTCATGGGGTTATGTTGAAGTTTCGGGTAGCTGCAAATCCGCAGTGGTATTTTGTTAAACTCTCACAGCCCTCTGGTGTGGATTGAAACCGCAGAGCAGAATACAGCTTAAGCAGAACAACGTACTGCGGCTGGAAGAATATCACAGAAGAAAACTGGCATTTGTGTTGCTAACAGAGGTCTCATTGATGTGTGTGTTTCTTATTATAGGCCATAGCTGCCTCAAAAAGGCTCCCAAAAGTAAAAGTAAATATATCAGGAAAAATGTCAGTTTCATAACACTGAGGCAGTCGTAATGGGCCTGATTGTATTATTGTTATCCTCATCAGAGAGGCTGTTACAGACGATGAGCTCTATTATGCACTTCTCTCACTCCCACTGGAAAAAGTGTGTGTGTGTGTGTGTGTGCACGTACCGTAGACACACATATATTTCACTAAACACTCTAATATGCCTGACAAGGCGCGTCGCTGCAGCTATGACCCTCTCTTTATGCCGGTCATGTTCTGCTGTTTGACACTGCTGTCTGGCAGCGCGGCGACTCTGCCGGGTTTAGAGATTCACCCTCAATCTCATCTCCGCACCTCAGTACCCAGACCTTCAAAGGAAGACTGAGTGAGCTGGAGACAGCTTTAAAGACATACTATAAGCTGCAGATGATGCAACAAATAAAATAAAGAAAGGGAGAGGGAGGGAGGGAGGGAGGGAGGCAGTGAGAGACCGATTTAAAAAAACAAAAAAAAAAAAGATGATTCTGAAAGCATTTGTGTTTGTCAGGAACAGGAATTCTGTGTCGAGGAGAGGGAGATGGATACATGTGGAAGAGGAGTGAAAGAGAGTTTCATAATCTCTCTCTCTCCCTCTCCTCCACAAAGAATTATTAGATGATGTAGGGATGGGAGGCGAGCACAGGCTGAGGATTGGCTGGGCTCACACAGCAGTGGAACATCAAAGCCCCAGGCATTAACCGTTTCTATCCCCCAGAGTGACAGAGAGACTGGCTTTGATGTGTGGAGGGCAAGGGAGAGAGATACGGAGCGCGAGCAGAAGGCGACTGGAGAGGGAAACGATGAGGGAGGAGGCTACTTTATTACCTAATGAAGGCAGTGCGTTGGTAGAGCTTAAGCTGGATATGGAGGAAGGAGCAACCAAGAGTATTACATTTTCTCTCTTCCTTCATGGTGCTAATACTCCTCACTCACAGGGGGAGCAGGGTTGATCAGAATTTAAAAATTAGTCTTTACTGGCCATCAGGAATTACATTTCTTTTCAAGTTTTCATTCAGTGAAATAAGAATTGTAAGTATGTAAGGACAAGAAGTATTGTTTGATAAACAATACGCTCTTCCAGAGCCACATTACACAATTTATACGAGGCTGAGTAGTGCTCCTAATGACTAATAAACTGATCTCAATGTGTAATATAGGTGGAGTGTCCCTTTTAAACTTAACACCGCCTAAAAGTTTAGCTTTTTCTGACCTCCAGTTGTTTAAGAGCCATAAACAGCGTCTAACAGAGGTGAAATGAAAATTAACCCAGGTTGGGAAGTCACAGAACAGCAGGAATAAAATTTACTAAAAATTCCATTAAAACTTGACCTATGTAGCTTTTTTTTTTTTTTTTTTTTTTTTTTTTTTTAAAGGTTTGAATTAAAAAAACCCATCTGGACAGTTATGATTTTTCTCGTCCAGGTTTTGAGATATTCGTCCGAGGTTTTTGCCGTCAACAGAGGTGAACGTTATTTGTGGTGCTCACATTAATGAAAGAGGAGTTCCAGTTCATAGGCAAATAAAACCAAACTTTAAACATTTTCATGCCTTGATGCCACAAGAAAAATTAGCTTTTAAAAAAAATGTAATTTGGGGTGAACTGACCCTTTGAAATTGCCATGTTGGAGGATCTGTATGCACCAGCTTATATAGCTGCCTGGGGATTGTGGAATCCCTACACATACAAAGGCTAAAGGCGTATAAAAGACACTCTGAGATTCAGTGCACTGACTCTATAGTCTCTAAATTCACTAAATGAAGATAACAGCTCACCCGAGATAACATTTTTCAATTTGGGGGGCGGACAAGTGTCATTGATTTCTATTTTATCCTGATTTCCTTTTTGTCCCTGATCCCACCTCTGCTTATATACTCGGTGTAATACCCGGAAATATTATTGTTTAAATACCAGGACCTGAATTATTTATCACCTCGAGTCATCTCTCGGGGAGATGAGAGGAGAATGGCGAGGCGTTTAGAGCAACAGCAGCCACCTCATATCTGAGATGACTCGTCGGCTCCCTGGCTGATACTGCGACTGGCTCTGGACGGCAGCCTGGCTAGTCTTTGAGTGTGTGTGTGTGTGTGTGTGTGTGTGTGTGTGTGTGTGTGTGTGCACGCATGCGTTCATGCTATCTGTCACTCTTTAGAACAGGAAGTGTCTGATGTGGCTGTCATTGTCCAAAGCAGCTGAGCTCTTTGCTGCACAGTTAGACTTTTTCTCACTTTCTTTTTCCTGCTCTCACTCTTCCATACTGTTTTTCTTTCCTCTTTATTCCTTTTCACTATGTGTGCAGTCTTAGCGCATTGGCTCAGGAACTGTGAACGTGATCCCCAGCAGCCTGCTGCATTGCAGATAGAGATGATGAGCACACAGATTTGAGTCCTCACATTCAAACACAGTTGAAAGAGAGAGTAAAAAAGGAGCCTTTCCAGGCCTGTAGCCCTGAGTCATTCTCCCTTGGTTTAGCAGCAGATTAATGCCTCCACTGTCTCCGCTTTTAGCCCAGTTGGATGACCAGCACCCCCCCATTCCCATCAGGGCCAAGCCTTCAGCATTCTCAGCTGCCAGTTTCCCTCCATTTTGGGAAACCCATGTGGCTCATTTTTGGGTCCATGGCTGGGGTGACTCAGGCAGTCAGCAACATACACACACACACACACACACACACACACACACACACACACACACACACACACACACTGTACACATGCTCAGTACTTCACTGAGCTTAACTCCAGTGGCACAGAAACCACTCTTTGATGCAGCGACAGGACAGGATCAGTGTTGAGGTGCTGGTGAGTTTTACACCGGTGAGAGGTGGTGGGCTCAGACGCCTGCCACTTGGAGGGATTACTCTGCCTTACTTTTTGGAGTAACTGGAGAGAAAGAGAGAGGGAGAGACAGAGGATATCATTGAGAAGAAGCATGCATTGCCACTCACACCTTTCCCCAACTCCTTGAATTGGACTTGGGATCTCAGGACCTCAGAGTAATTCAGGTATAGTGTCAGAGAAACAGGATTCCCAGCTCTGATAAGGATAAATCCGGCTCATGACAACTTGGATCTTATTTTTGGAGCTTTGTCCGTCAATTCTGTTGGTCATGATAACATTTACCAAGTTAATTGCTGATATCCGGGAACACGCTGACATTGCTAAACATTAGTCAGATGGGGCAAGAAACACAAGCAGTCAGATGATCAGATGACTTTTAAACAAACATCCAGGTTAGCCAAATTCATTTTGGAGAGGAAACAATAGCAAATTGTAAACTATGATGGGCATTTACAACGGACAGTTTGGGTAATAATTTTACCCAGGCTGTCCGTTGTAAATGCCCATCATAGTTTACAGACCAAATTCCTGGTTTCCTGTGCTCATTTTTGTTTTTTCCTCCAAATAAAGTCCAGATTCAGATCCAATCATTTGACAACTTGTATTTTTTTGCTTGTATCGGACTTTGTTACCCGCTCACAGTACAGTACTGTTTTGATGTTCCCAGATCTCAGAAATTACCTCCGTGAGTGTAGTGTTGTCATGACTGATAAAACGAAAATCTAGGAAAATCAGACCCAAGTTCAAATAAACTGGAATTACGTTAAATAAAATTGAAGGAATAGTCCCAAGATACTAGTTTGTGGTTAATTTTGTGTCTTTAATATTCTGTCCTCTATCACATCTCATTGGCTTTTCCATTATCACTGCATTAGTATAGTTTATTCTAACCAAAAGTTCCTGTCAGAGAGCACTTGTTGCCTATTTTTAAAGGGACAAACTAAATGACTCCTGCCCACCAACTTCTGCAAGATTGGCCCTTAATCTCTCCTGGATTTTATTGTTCAGAGTTTCTTGTCCTTCAGTTCCCTCACCTCTAACTGAACCGTGGGGTGCAGGTGTGACGAAGAATCAAGTCCGTTGCTTACTCATACTGGCGGCGTCTAATCTCATTTAACATTCACTAGTTCCGAGCGTTGGCCCTGAAGACACAGCGTGGTGTGAACAATCATCAGCCAGCGTCAGACGGCGCTCACTCCATGAATAAGACATTTGTCTGCTGAGCTAATTAATCCTGAGAGGGGCCGGATGGCATCTGCCTCCGTGCCGCGTGACAGACACTGAGAGGAGGGAATTTTAGGACAGAACCATGTAGGGCTTCCTTGCTCTTTCCTGTAGGAGTTAACAAGTATGAGAGCGGGAGCCCGACAACTGCCTCAGGACACTGGCATGAACCAGTGCCACCCTCTTGTGTGTGTGTGTGTGTGTGTGTGTGTGTGTGTGTGTATATTATGGGTTTGTTTACTGTATGTGTCTCTCAATGCCCATATACATGCTGACAATAGTGTCTTCTTTGCCTTGTTTCTCCGAAATATCCCGCTCTCTCCCTCTCTCTATCACACACTTCAACAGCTACCAGTTCAGCCCACCTGGAGGACTTGGCATACCTGGATGAGCAGAGACACACTCCATTACGCACCTCGCTGCGCATGCCCAGACAGAGCACCACCTGCGGGCCGGGTCGCTCCGGGCAGGACCTGAGAGGTGAGCAACAATGCCAAGTTAAAGAGAGTGCGCATGCACACACACACACACACACATAAAGGACGTATTGTAGGACAATAGTAAAGAAGAAAATACAAAAATAAGAAGAGGTGCGTCCTTGTAGCCTAGTGGTTAAGACGCGTACCATATAATTGCAGTGTCGCTGGTTCGATTCTGGACAGGGACCTTTACTGTATGTCTTTCCTCTCTGACTTTCATTGTCAATGTCATCAAAATGAAAAAAGATATTAAGAGTTGTAATTTTGAGAGTGTGTTTTTCTGTTGGAATAAGCAATTACAATTTCTTTTTCTTTCTTTAAGTATTATTTGGCTATTTTTGCCTTGATTGAACAGTGGAAGAGAGAGAAATGGAGGATTACATGCAACAAGTCCACGGTTGGACTCGAACCAGAGATACTACAATGGTACGGTCACCATTTTAAAAACCTGCAAGCCAACAGGACGCCCCAAATTAGAATTTCAAAATTGAAACAAACATGTAAATAAAAAAATAAAACATAAAATATAATTTACATTAAAAAGATTCCAAGTTTATCCATGGCTCACTATGACAACAAAAAGCAGTTTGCCATAAGAGATACTGCATTGTGAATGCTGGCTGTTGACTTAAGAACTGCAGTACGACCCTGACATTTGCAGGTGAAAATCTGTGGAAACCACAAGTCAAAGAATTCAATTCTCATTTATTTTCACTTCCACTTTTAAAAGGCTGTTTTGTTTCAGGTGAGGGGGGGTTGTGATTAGCCAGTTGCTTCACATCAGACTCCGTGCAGAAGCAAGCAATAGGACACTGTTCTGTTTTCCATCCACAAACAACACAACTCAAAGCAACTGAGCATCTCAAGGCAAAGCTGCATGACGAGCAAGTTATTTTTAAAATTCGAATGAAAGTCAGCGTCGGTTGATTTGCAGTTTGCAGTGCGTCAGATGGAAATGTCTGCATGTATAGCTATGCTCCCATATCAGACCAGTGATACTGCTGAGGTGTTGGTGGCGGACACTGGAGGTTGTCATCTGTTGTCTGTTGTGTCCTTGTGTGTGAGAGAGACTGGGGGAGTGCACAAAGACCATTTTGTCAGGTTGTGTCACCGCTAAGCTAAAATTTGTCTCAGTGCTTAACATTCACAGTCCGTGTGCGCTCCACTGCACAGTGTTCAAGTCAAGCAAACAGCAAGCGCCTCCGTGATCGAGCAAATCTCCTCAACCTCCTCACCAAATGGCCGAATGCCCTTATGTCACAACATTATGTGTCCCCTCGCACTTCTTCCTCTGTCACTTAGCCAGTAATGAGCACCATAATGGCAGCCTTCTGCCATCCAAGCAAACACAAATATGCATCCCTGTGTGTTTTAAACACCTGTTAAGACCCCACTTAGCTGAGAGTGCGCTCGGCTGAGCTGCGATGTGATTCCCTTGCCTAAGGGCAGCTAGCTGCTGATAAATGCAGAGTGAGAGTGTTAGAGAGAAAGGTAGGGAGAGAGATGGAGATGGACACAGAGAAAGAGAAGACGGTAGGGAAGACACAGTTCCTCTCAAAGCTTCGCTGTTACTGCCAGAGCCACTTGTTTCAACCTTCCTCCTCTGAGGGCAGCCAAGTTTGTTTACATGCCAACCGACTGCGTCCTAGCATGCGTTCTGCCTCCTCAGATCAGTGTCAGAGCCTCCCTGAGTGCACTGCTCCTGCAGTTTCACCAGGAGAGACAGACAATGAGACAGAGGGAGACAGAATGTGGAGGCAAGCAACTTGAAGAACAGGGTTTTTCCCTGCAGATGATATGAGGACAAATTCCAAATACCTTTTATTCCTGACATTTGAGGTAATAGACTCATAAATAGGGAATCATTGAATAAAGAGTTAGTTGGTTACTTGATTGGTTGTGTGTTTGCATCACAAGTTGTCAAATTCATTAATGTTTTTGTGGCAAGGCTTAAAGGTTCAATGCCTGTCTGACACTTTGGTCCAGATTGGGATGAAATTCAGCGTGAATATTCAGGATGATTCATGATTTTGTGACCTCTCCTGACCTTTTGTCTACCACCAAATCAAAACGTGTACATCAAGAACTAATAGTGAAATTGGAGTACTTTAGAGCACATTCATGCTCTCGAGAGCCTGAACCCTTTCCATTTCGGTCACTCCATGAGCTTTCCTCCAGCACCACCCTCATTGTCAGCCCATTGTACACAAGATATCTAATGGCTGGATTGCCATTTAATGTATTTTTCCCAGCAAATGTCCAGTCTCACACAAGATATTGCGTAATGTAATTTGCTGATTGCCAAGACATTTAACCTTGAATAATAGGTAGATAACAACCAACCAAACAAACAAATGAGAAAATAACTGATAGATGGATGAATAACATTTTAAATAAAATCTACAATAATGGCCAATTAAGTGATTATTTACCAGGCATTACATTACCCACATTTATTATTATTATTAGTAGCCTTATACCACAGAAAGCACAAATATTTTAACATATTGTGCATCACAGAAAGAGGCTCATTGGCTGTTTTGCATGAGAGATGCATATGAACTAGAGGAGAAAAAGACTGCTGGTTATGTGTTGGTCAGGTGGTAACCAGCTGACGGATGCAGCTCTCTCTCCGGTTGGTTTTGTCGAAGCTTCTTTTGATGCCGTCCATCGGGGGCACGAGCTGTGCTGCTGTTTTGAGGAGAGTGAGTCAGACTGCAATGGACCTTCTTGTGCTCCTGCCTGCCTACCTCTAAGATTTACCACCCACCTTATCTATTCACCGCAAACTCACTCACATAACTGTACACCGCACACACATTTTCTCCCTCGTTTATCTTTACTTTTTCTCTTTGTCTCCCTTCCTGCCTCACTGTCTTTCTACCTCTGCTCGCACGCACAAAACAGACCTTGTATAGCTGATGGTTGCTGCTTTTGGCTGATGAAAATATTTTCACCTGCAGAGGGTTTTATTACTCCCATATAATTCTCCCTGACAGGGGGTGCAACTTTAATAATAGTTCGTAGAAATCCAGGTGTAATTGATTAGACATTTAAAGGATAAAGCTGATGATATTCTGTTTTTTTGTTATTGTCAACAAATCCCATAAAAATACCAAAACCAAAAATGATTTGATCCTATTAATAAGCATCGTCTGTGTCTTGATATATAAGCTGGATATAGGTTATTCCTCTGTGTCATAGACCTCCATTGTTGTTGATGAAACTGGGCATTTTAGTTTGTTTCGGGTCAATCCCACTTACACCGTCCTGCAGCCGTAAATACTCTCGAGAGCATCTAATGTGTATTAATCTGCAGCACAAAATAGTCCCCAACAAATGCACTATTAACTCCTGTTGAGTAACATTTGTGAAAAACTACAGTGCCTAGATGTTTTAGGAAATTACTGAGCCCTTTTTAAAATACGAAACTGTTATATTTGTGACTTTTTTAAAATATCTACTGTACATCTTCAGTAGGAACCAATATGCTTAGCAGGGAAGACAGGGACGTCAGAAAGTATTGTAAGACAGACTAACATATTGTTGGTTTTGGTCTTTTCATGGGATGTGTTGGCAACAAGAAAAATATAGAATAATGTAAATGAACATCCGTAGAAAGAAACAGCTGCGGGTGTACATTAATTTGAAGTACTGTTTATAGTTAACATTTATTTACAGCAAACACAGACTAAAGGAAGCCCCTATTACTGTCTTAGCCAAGTGAGTTAGATAACAGTTTTGATGACAGTGCATGAACATGTTTGCAACAAAACAACTGATGATTATCTAGCGTCTATCTACTGTTTTTCACATTGTTTGACACCGCTGTCTTAATTGGTTTTCTGTTATCTTACACTGATCAAGAATTTGTCATTTAAACAATCTAGAATTTGAGGTGTGATATGTAGGTCTGTCTTGAGGTTATTTTGAGGGCTTTGCCTCTTGTGTAACATAATGACATAATTTTTCTACATTGCTTGGCTGCAATACATGAAGTAAGTCAGTGAATAGTACGCCAGCAAGGAAACAACATGTGTTAAGTGACAGGTTTCAGCCATAAGTAAGATTAGAACACATTTTCTGAAGAAATGCGTTAGCCAGGTTTATTATGTTGCGCTAAGCCTACTGTGCAAATTACATAAGATTTTTTTTTATCAGAAATTATGTAAGATCCTGTTGGTGTTATATGCGAGCTGTATCTCCGCATCCACTGTTAGAAGAAATGACTGGAATTTTAACTCTATGTCTGAAAAACCAGACGGCAGAAACAAATCCTTGGACAAAGTCACACATCCACAAACTCCCATTTCAGCCTTAAGAAAAGTCTCCACCTGACCTAAGATAACCCATCGCCACACTCCCCACACTCCTCGCAATAAGCAGACCGATCATCTAAACCGCTTCTCTTTCTCTTTCTCCTCCCGTCATTTCCTCTCTTCCTCCACCTCTCTGCCAACTCTACCCCTCCTCCTCCTCCTCCTCCTCCTCCTCTTCTTCCTCCTTCTCGAGGCTGTTCAGCCACCGTGAGTCATCCTCACCTGGTGAATAATTAAAACGTCTGAGACTCTCGCTCCGTCTGGCCATGGAGGGTTGGTGGTAGAAGAGAAGGAAGGGTGGGGGGGTGGGTTGAGTGATACCTTGCTCAACGTTGCCTGAGGGGGAGTGTTATGGGCAGGATTATGAGCAACTGCTATTCATCCATCCATCCCTCACACACACACACACACACATTTGCTTTCACCGTCCTGGAAACAAGTCCCTCAGCCCCCGTTCACAACATGGCTGCCATGTTTTCCTGCAATACCTGAAACGGTGGAGCGGTAGTGGCTGCACGACTTATCGCACACAAAGCGGTTTAATCGTTTCTGCAATTTGGAGGATAGCGCCAGGGTGTGTTTAGTAATTCCACGAGGACGGAAGGAGCTTTACAGGCACGTTTGGCATTCAGTCACCTCCAAGATAATTGGATTAGCGCCACTCAAAACAGAGTAGCTGTGGGTATTTAGCCTCTTACTCCAGTGGCTTATGGTATTGTAAATGGCAGCACTGGGTAGTTTTTGCAATTCCTATCACCAGTGTTGCATCAGGTCCATTCTATCACAGCGTGACACCCAACTGGAAGAATATTACATCAGTTTGTGAAATATAGACAGAATAGAGTAGTTGCTCTCTGTCTCTTTGTGTCACCCTGACTGTGTGTGTTTATATGTGTGTGTCTGTTTGTTGAGTTAGCACTAAAATAATCTGACCAGGGAATATGGATGAAATGTCTTTTATTACGTCGGGCTGCAGCTGGCACAGAGCTTAGTGCAGTAAAATGCAGTGCTGGCCGTACGCTCAGTATAAAACGAGGACAGCTTTTCACCCACTTCCAGGTATATCTGTGTGTACTTTTTGCTGATTGCATAAGGAAGAATATTCTCAGCATGATCATCGCATTTCTTTTCACTCTGCGATTATAATTAGCATTTCTAGAAAGTCATGCTTGCAACAGCACTTTGGAGTGCTATGTGGTAAAGGAATACATTAAGAGCGATATCAGCTCATTATGTTATGTTGCAATGCTCTTAATCAGCACACTGGAGTCATTTACAGAAGACATACAGCTCTAATGCAACACTCCCTCCCTCCCTGCCCCCTGATACATTTTGCAGCACCGTACCTGCACACAGTATAGAAATTTCTGCCGACACACAAAAATTGCGCAGGCTCTCACCATCTTATCCAAGCAGTCTAATGTATGATATGTATTTCTTACAGCTCTGACTCACAGTGTGCTTATTGCTAGTATGCTGCAGAGTGTGAAATGAACTAATGTACTGGCTATCACCTGACCAGCAGCTATTTCTCACTGCACAATGCAAGAATCTGATCTAATGTAATCTGAGTAAAGGAACCGAAAGAAAGACTGAGGTGAAAATCCGATTTATCAGTTAATCTGAGGCTTTTCTGTAATAATGTCTTGTACTGAGGTCGATTACTTTATGCTAAGATGTGGTTAACTTTAGCAGCCTGTAATACACACACAGTAGTCTGTGGAGTTGAGTCTCCCATCCCAGGGTCGAATTACTACTAGAACTGGATACAATACTTTTTATTGGGATTGATTGATCTTTCCCGGCGCAATGGAACCAATTAGATTTTCCCAAAAGTGCAAACCTTCCCCAACCTCCCCTCCAGACTGAGGACTACGCTCGATGTAATTCAAAAGATTTCAATTAGTAATCGACCCTGGTCTGGTGGTTTCCCCGTATTTCTGACATCATGATGTGCTGATGCTGTTGCTGCTTCCTGTTTTTTGTTCTGTTTTTTTCATTGAGCTACACCTTGCCCTGTGCTCTGACAATGCACACTGCTGCTGGTTTTCATTCCTGGCCTCACTGCCTTTCTTTCTCCCCTCTCTCATCACTGTCTGTCTCCTTTCACTGTCTCTCTTTCTCTCTCTGTCTTTTGCTTGATGTTCGTCTCAGCTTCCGCTAATAACACCCATGCCTGGCAATCCCAGTCACGTAAGTTACTTTAGTTTTCATTTGTTGCGTCAGGCGGCGCTTTCTGCTCACAGTCGCCTTGCTTGCTGGCTAGTGCTTTACAACTCAAAGTGCTCTAGTGACGTGGCACACACTCTTGCCAGCAAAGTGTTTGGATTATTCACGTACAATTCGCATTCTAAATCAGGCATAATTACCAGATGCTGATAGAAATGACACACCAGATAGAAGAAGGCATGTTTTTTTTTTTTTTTATCCTCAAAGCTCAAATCGATTTAAAAGACGGGACCCAGGAGAAGACACCCAGAAGCAGCCGACTAAATTTTACACTGAGTTTATCACACAGCTTCAGAAGTACATACCAGATTCATTTTACCCTCATTAGTCTTTAATGGTCCATATGTTCTGCTGAAAAGATGCCCAACCTCTGGAGGACTTCAGTTTAATGACTCCCCCTAGTGAGTAAAACAGTCGGCAGTGGCTGTTAAAGTACTCACTCCCTTGACTTTTTGTACATTTTCTTTTGCAACAAAATGCACCTAAAGCACACAAGTCTGGACTGTTAAAGAGGTCACTCCCTTTGAACTCATGTGCTATTTTTTCAGCATTACATAAACTATATTATTCCTACATCTTTAGCTTATAGTGAGATCATAGTGAACACCTGCCTAGGACATTTTATATGCAGTCCTTCTATCAATCTTTAAAGGATTTAAGGGTGCAGTTTGACCCATCAAATATATTTAATCTCAGAAGGAGCACTTTCCAGTAGGTTATTCACTTTTTTTCTTTAATGTTACATAACATGAATATCATTGTCTATCCTTTTTGTTTTTATCTTTTATATTTGTAACCTTAAAAATCTACATAAATATACTTATTTTGTTCAAATAAGAGAAATAATTAAGATCAGATGGGTGGCCATATAGTGCAGCAATGTCAAACTGAAAGCAACTAACTGTTCATTTAAACAATAAACATCCCTCATTAGAGAACACAAGTATTGATTGCATATGAGAAAAATATGTTATAATGTTTATGCATAGGTATGTGGGTGTTTGCATACATATTTTGTTACTCACATATACATATACTGTTTATGAGTATTATTAGCATCGTAGTATAGGGGCTTTTTACACACAGTAATGCACCCTATTTCATTTTCCAGATGCATTACTGCAAAACATTAATGTAAGTTCATAAATGTGGCATTTAGCTGTAATACCACTTATCAGTTCTCTATTTCCTTGACCCTCCAGTGCGTTTTGCACCCTATCGGCCTCAAGACATCGCCCTCAAACCTCTGCTGTTTGAGGTGCCCAGCATCACCATGGACTCTGTTTTCACGGGCCGCGAGTGGCTCTTTCAGGAGATCGACGTGCACCTCAACAGCCCTAACGCCAGCACCAACCGCGGCGTGGCGGTAGTAGGCAACATCGGCTTCGGCAAGACCGCGATCATCTCTCGCCTGGTGGCGCTCAGCTGCCACGGCACCCGCATGAGACAGATTGCCTCCGACAGCCCTCAGGCCTCACCCAAACGTAGGCATCCACTTATATCTGCATGTCAAGCCTCTTTTGCTCGTAAAGTGTTTAATTATTTATAATTTCCTGAATTCCACTTTAAAACTAGTATTTTACAAATGTTGGACAATCTTCACTTCCTTTGTTTTGAGAATATCAGTGTGAAAAGATTGCATGAACGTGACATGTGTTAGAGCTATCCCTGAGTGCGTTGTGCTGTCTTGTGTCCAGATGGAGAGGGGCTCCCTCTCACCCAGCCCCAGCCCACTCATGGCACCCTGGGAGGAGGCAGCTGTCCCGGGACCCCTGAGATGAGGCGACGTCAGGAAGAAGCCATGAGGAGGCTGGCGTCTCAGGTACCAGATTACACCTGTGACCATGTACACACACACATTTACATTTCAGCCTCTGATTTACAGACAAAACACCCTCCAGACCACCAAAAGAATGTGTGTGGAACATTTGTCTCCAAGTACTTAAATACTCTGTTTCGGTCGATTGGTGTGTTTTTGATGTCTTCTCATCTAATTGGCTTCTTTTACAAATGCAGATTATCTATTTTTCAGCCATTTGCTCCAAACATAAGTGTGCTTGTAGTGATTTTAATAGGAAATTTCTTTCAGTTGATTGCCGCATATTGCAGGAAGATTAGTGTACAAGCCACTTATGAACATTTCCACAGCAGGAAACAGTGCTGTATCACTAAAATGGTCATTTTAGTATAATAGTAAAAATTTTTGTGGTTGTAGTGCAGCGTGAAATGTTCAGGCCTCAGTCCATCTGTAATTGAAAAACCGCAAGATAATTTGAAATGGCTCCTTTTAATGTCTTAGGTTTTTAATTAGCGACAACGTAGGTGGTCAGATAGCCGACGATTCGCTCTTTTGAAAATGCCGTTCCAAAATACAAGCACGGACACGGCTCAGGTTCTGTCAGGAATGATACGGCTTCAAGATTTTGAATGAAAGTCTAAGTTTCACGCCACCTGCAAGCTATCGTCGACTCACACAGGGTTTGCTCCCGAGGTGGTAGTCTTCAAAACAGGTGGAGATAAGTTGGGACTTTGTTTTCCCCTTTTTTGTTAAACATTTAAAGTATTGTGCATCTCCTTTTGTGCTAAATGTTGACTTTTGAAACAATATTACTGGAGTATTTAACTTCTTTTAACCTGCCGGCAATGTAAACCTACATGATGTGTGAACCGGCTCCCTTTCCTGCTCTTCTTCCTGTCTGCTGTTGCACCTTGGTCCCCCTCCCCTGCTGCTTAGCCATCTGCATCCCCAGTCCCAGTCTGATGCATTATGCAGATGTGTTTAAAAAAGAAAACACAACTTTGCCAGGGAGCCTTATGAAATATTTATACCTGCAGAAAGCCATTTCCCAGCCAAGCTATTAGATCTTGTTAACTCTGTGCATTAATAATTGAACTCACTCCCTTTTTCACCCCTTTTGTTTTAAAGCCCTTTATTCCATTGTGACCAAAAATTAGCATTCCATTTTGATTAGTCTTCCCCTTTTTCTCACTGCCCTCTGATCGCTGCCACTGCCTCTGAAAATTCAAACTCCTAAGCCACACCTGCTTCTGTTGTTTTGTTGACTAACCTCTCAGAAAATTCACCTGCCCTCCCCTATTTTCTAACGCCGCTACATGTCTGTGCACAGGCCTTTTATTCATTCATTCATTCATTCATTTAATCATTCATTCAAACATGTTTCATGTACGTGGCTGTGAAATATGACAGTTTCACACTTGACTCCTTCGTGCCACAATCATCTAGCACATGTACATGCGTGAGCTAACTCCGAATCAGTCTCTGTTGGCAGCCGGAAGCGATGAATTATTAATAGCTGAAACCGTACAGCGAAACGAGAAGTATTATGTTTCATTATACTGCAATCATCCACCATGAAGTTGACTCAATCCCAAATGAGTTGTAGCTGTAGTAGCCTACATGCTGCGAAAACTGGCTCTGCACTGACAGAGCCCTGAGAAAAGTGTTATTTCTGAAAGTGTGCCACCGGACTCATGCTCCCTGACGCTGATCTTCAATCAGTTTTGTAATACCCAAAGGTTGGTCAAGGTTAGGATTACCAGAAGGGAATGGAAGTGTTCACCTTTATATTTCTCTGAGTGACCTGGATGCAATCTTCTCCCAACTCTCTGTCACCCCCAGGTGGTGGCGTACCACTACTGCCAGGCAGATAACGCCTACACCTGCTTGGTGCCGGAGTTTGTGCACAACGTGGCGGCTCTGCTGTGCCGCTCGCCGCACCTCGTTGCCTACAGGGAGCAGATGCTGAGGGAGCCACACCTACAGAGCATCCTGAGCCTGCGCTCCTGCGTCCAGGACCCCCTAGCTTCCTTCAGGAGGGGGGTCCTAGAGCCCCTGGATGCACTTTACAAAGGTGCTACACCTGCAGTCGAAAATAGTGGTAACCTGTGGTGGAGGAAGTATTCAGATCCTTTACTTAAGTAAAAGCAGCAATACAACACTTAAAAAATACTCCACTACACTCCACTACATTCAAAATCTTACTTAAGTAAAAATAAGTAAGTATTATTCAGCCAAATTTACTTAGTATCACAATAAAAGTACTCATTCTGCAGTAAAATGCACCCTGTCAGTGTTTTACTATTATATATGATGTTTTTGGATTAATATTACTGCTGCATTAATGTGTATGTTGCATTTTTCTGCTGTAGATGTTTAAGGTTGAGCTAATTTTAACTACTTTATATACTGTTGGCTAGTTTAATCTACAGCAATGCATCATATTCTATAAAATACTCCACTTTTCATGAGCTCAGAAAAACAGCCCTGTTTTCAGCTTTGTGATGATGCATTTTCCAGCTGATCCGAGGTTTTTTTTAAATAGTTTATTTAGCTGAAGAAGTAGGAGACTTTTCTCAAATCATAAAGGAACACTTAATTTTTCAGTTTATCAGAAAAATTCAAAATCACCACATTTGGAGATACATGGTTTTCACTGTACAGGAAGTGTAGGAAAACTGTAATCTGAAGAGCAACTAAAGCTGTCAGACAAATGTAGTGCAGTAAAAAGTACAATAATTTCCTCTGAGATGTAGTGAAGTAGAAAGTTGCAAAAAATAGAAATACTCAAGTAAAGTACAAGTACCTCCAATTTGTACTTAAGGACAGTACTTAAGTAAATGTGCTAAATGTAAAGAACTAGACTTTAGGTAGAAAACAAGTGCCAAAAAAGCAGCAGCACTTTAACATGATGGATATGCGGCATAGATTTGTTTAGTTAATCTGCTGTTTCCAAGGTCAAGAATGACCCTTCAAGCTATAGATGCAGATTGTTTTTCATTACAGTCCATCATTTCCACATACATTTGCAATAGTATCTGTTCTTTCTCAGAGAGGAAGATCAACTCTGAGGAGGACCTCATCATCCTCATTGACGGTCTGAATGAGGCAGAGTTCCACAAGCCAGACTACGGAGACACCATCGTGTCCTTCCTCACCAAAACCATCAACAAGTTCCCTCCCTGGCTCAAACTGGTGGTCACAGTCAGAACCACGTTACAGGTAGAGGACAGACGGTCAACATACAGATTGTCAATTAGTCCCACTGTTTGTATCTGCTCCTCTGCTGTTTCATATTTACTCTAATTCCAACGTTTTTATTTATAAATTCATCACAGAAGGTCTTAAACTAGCTCTTCATTGTATTGTTCTATTATTGTCAGCATTATCAGCAGGTTATTGTTGCCTCAACTGGAGTTCTCCTCTTTGTCTTTGGCCTTTTCGTTTTTCCTCTATTATGCAGAGGATGTGAAAAGAAGTGTTTTTCAAATCTGACTTTTTTTCTTTGTCTCCCCTGTCTTTACCTGTCATTTATGAGGAAGAAATAGGTGTAGACTTATTATTCATAGCATGTTTTTACCTACATACATTTTACCTAAGTGAGTAAGTTCATAGGCTGTTGTCAAATTTATCAAGCTGTCTCTGCACCAATATAACTCAATATACAGCACGAGTTCCTGACTGAAATGATTCTGACTGTTCAGGAGATCACCAGCGCGCTGCCATTCCACCACATCTCTCTGGACGGCCTAGAGGAGAACGACGCTATAGACCAGGACCTGCAGGGCTACATCCTGCACCGCATCCACAGCAGCCCGGAGATCCAGAACAACATCTCGCTCAATGGCAAGATGGACAACACCACCTTCGGCAAGCTCAGCGCCCATCTCAAGGCCCTGAGCCAGGGCTCCTATCTGTACCTCAAGCTCACCTTTGACCTCATCGAGAAGGGCTACCTTGTCCTCAAAAGCTCCAGCTATAAGGTATGGAGTCATTGTTTAGTTTTTACAGGTTTAGCTTAGACTGCTGTATCTTCAAACTGCGAGGTGCAGTCACATGGGAGAGTCGAAAGGAGGGCATGGAGGGAGAGATGTGAAGCAAAGATACTGCGTGAAACGAAAGCGACAGGTGCATGCCGATGTCCTATCATGGAATCATCATGTTTTTAAGCTTTCTTCATTATCAAAGTAATCCAGTGATAGTTGTCTGTACATCCACGGGTACATTGCAAACAGGAACTGCTAATAGCTAATTCGGCATACTTGTAATGGTGCCAATTTGCCAAAATGTGTAGTAAATATAGGCTAAAATAAACGGGGCTCACGTTGTAGCCCAGAGCATAACTCACCAAATCCAAGGGAAGAGATGAGGCGGGTCTTGAGGTGACCCAGTTGTCTCGATTTTGTCTGAGGGGGAGCTCACGGTGTCAGACTTGATCTAAACTAAATATGGTGCTCATAATTTACACTTGAAAGGCATTTTTTATTTGCCTGCTGACCTGCTTTGTGTAAAAGTAGTTTCATAAAATCTTCTTTTTGACAAATTCTTTTCGATAAATAATGCTGTTGAATTGTTTTAGTGTGCATTTCATAATGAAATATTTTATCTCACACCCCCAGATTCATTTAATTTCATGTATTCAGAAGTGCTTCCACACTCCATAAAAAAAAAAAAAATAGACTACTGATAAATTCCCATTCTCCTCTCTGAGTAAGACCACGTGGAATATTTGAAGACGTGCTGTACAAACACGATGCATTATTCATATTGTGTAGAGCTGATCCAAGGGAAAACAGCAGTACGATTCAGATTCTCTCCTCCCTCCCTCAGGTGGTTCCAGTCAACCTGGCAGAGGTGTACCTGCTGCAGTGCAACATGCGCTTCCCCACGCAGTCATCGTTCGAGCGGGCGCTTCCTCTGCTCAATGTGGCCGTGGCCTCGCTTCATCCGCTGACCGACGAGCAGATATATCAGGCCATCAATGCTGGTTCACTGCAGGTAGTTATCCTAAAGTATACAATACCTCACACCTTTTAATATCTCCTTTAATGGAATTGATTTTGCTAATGTGTGATTTTACTCCATCCTTGAGCTAAAATTCATAGAATGTGATCAAATGTTTATTTAACATAGCCAGGTATACTTAAAGGCCCTGGAAACGTATTTTTTTAAACAGCATCTCACTATGAGTGCTGGGGTCGTACATGAACACACTATTTCCTGCCAAATGTAGAACAGTTTTCATTTTTTTGCGTTACGTTTCTGTATTTTTTGTCTTCTCTGTACTGTTCTCACTGGTTTGAAGTGGGCGGGGCTCAGATGGAAAACCTGTGATGTCACGTACTTCTGTGCACCAATCGGGATTTTGCAATGCTTGACAAAATCTGATGACAGTTGTCATTCAAATCTGATCACACTACATATATATATATATAAAATTTGTACTGGAAGACTTAAAGATACAATAGCTGTTTTTCATTCATTATTAAAGAAATGAAACTTCCAAAAGCAGTTTGTAATGATGTAAGTTGTTCCATGCTAAGAAATCTGGCTAATCCCAGCACGACCCAGCTATAAATAACAAATAACATCGAAACCACGTCTGTGGCTGCAGGGCACACTGGACTGGGAGGATTTCCAGCAACGCGTAGACAACCTGTCAGTCTTCCTGGTGAAGAGGAGGGACGGTACCAGGATGTTTGTTCACCCCTCCTTCAGGGAGTGGCTGATCTGGAGAGAAGAAGGAGAGAAGACAAAGTTCCTCTGCGATCCGAGGTGAGGAGAAATGGTGGATTGAATGAGAAGGACGGCTCTTTCTCTGTGAGGCTGAAGTGATCATATTGTATGTTTAGAAAGAAGGTTTATGCTCAAACTCTGCTGATGTAAGGTCTTAAGGAAACAGCAATTCTTTAATGTCTTGCTTAAGGAATATGAATTTTCCCATCTGGATGTTGGTGTGGGACGTTACCATAAAAAAGAACATTAAAACCATCATGTCTTAGTAAAAGGATACAAGGTTCTTTTGTGGGGGGGGTGGACACCCAAAATGCCAGTATTTCAGTGATTGAATCATTGGCTGTAACTCTTATGCTCATCTACTGCGAGACAAAGATGTAATCACTAAATCTCAGCTGTTTTCCAAGAAGTAGAATTAATAGGATTTGGATTAAAAGGTATATTTCTTAGCATTCATTATGAAATATATCAATGTTATAATACAAGGAATGAAATTACGGGGTGCCTAACCCCATTCAAAACTATTCACCACAGTTTTGCTGTATTGTATTGTATAAAATGTTCTTTTAAGGCCGCAGCCAGTCGTGTATAAAAATAAATCTCTTTTTTAGGCGCAGGTACATTATGTTTATCTAGCAGAGGAAGTGTTATATTTTTAGTCTGTACATTTTATTTCCTGTATTATAATTAAAACCAACTGTGCAGATGATAACCCAGTGTAATGACCTGATGAGTCAGGCTCATGTATTGAAAGATTGGGTGATTGTCCTCTCTGCAGGAGCGGTCACACGCTACTGGCCTTCTGGTTCTCTCGGCAGGAGAACAAGCTGAACAGGCAGCAGACTATTGAGCTGGGCCATCACATCCTCAAAGCACACATCTTCAAGGTATATCGTTATTTGTCTCCACACACATCTATACGCACACACACGCATCTGTGGTCTGGCTCCAAAGTAATGAATATTTACACTGTATCTCTCTGTTCAAGGGTCTCAGCAAGAAAGTCGGGGTTTCCTCATCTATCTTGCAAGGCCTGTGGGTCTCCTACAGCACAGAGGGCCTTTCAGCTGCACTTTCTTCACTCCGAAACCTCTACACTCCCAACATCAAGGTACAGGCGCTAGAGAGGAGTCATACTTTCAACATGTTCTGCGTACCAAATCAAGACTACCTCTCGAAATATGCTTCATGGAATGGTCCTCTCCTTGGACTAAGATAGTTTTAAAATTTGAAGCTATACTTTGCTATGTTAACGTTTTATTTCCTCATTTTACATTTTTTTATTTTGTGTGTGTGTGTGTGTGTGTGTGTGTCCAGGTGAGCCGGCTGCTGATGCTGGGCGGTGCCAATGTGAACTACCGCACGGAGGTGTTGAACAACGCCCCCGTCCTGTGTGTCCACTCCCACTTGGGCTACATGGACATGGTGGCTCTGCTGCTCGAGTTCGGCGCCTCTGTCGACGCCCAGTCTGAGAGCGGCCTCACGCCGCTGGGCTACGCCGCCGCTGGGGGACACATGGCCATTGTGACTGCGCTTTGTCGCAGGAGAGCGAAGGTGTGTGAAGAGTTTGACTTTTCTCGGTGTGTGATCAAGGCTGCGATTGAATGTGTTTTGTAATTTGTCTTTTTTTCTGGATTAAATTTTTATATAGAGATAATTTCTATGTCCTGATAATTGGAGATGCACTGTAGCCCCATTTGCGATTTTCCTTTCTGTTTGTTTTCCTGATCAAATCCATGTCCCATTAACAGGTGGCCCACCTGGATAAGAACAGCCAGTGTGCTCTGGTTCATGCAGCCCTGAGGGGACACATGGAGGTAGTGAAGTTCCTCATCCAGTGTGACTGGGGCATGGGGCCACAGCAGCAGCAGTCCCCACAATCTCAACAACAGGCGGCCTTCACCAAGAGCCACGCGGTCCAGCAGGCCCTCATCGCTGCAGCCAGCATGGGATATACAGAGGTACAGCAGGGAGGGAGGAGGTTGATTTTCATGCTCTCCAGTCATAATTACTTCTTCAGCCCAAATTAGGGACTCTGAATATTAAGTGATTTAAAGCTAAAATGATTAAGGGCTTAAAATGTAACTACCACTGCTACCCGTGTCACTACAAATGTTAGCATTTAATGATAATTCATTGCAGGTCATTGCAGAGAAGTGTGGAGTTACTTTTCTTAGTAATACTGTGATACTTGGCATATTGCATTTTGGCATGTTTTACTACATGGGTCGATGTAGTTGCTAATGATGACTGTCAGTCATCTAAAGTTCAGCCTTTTAGATCAGACTACACTAAATTGAATTACATTCAAAAGGAACATAGATGTATAACAAGTAAGTATAGTATGTGGTTTTGTTTGTATCATTTATTTGTATCTAACATGTTTATCTGTTTAAAGTCAACTTGGACATTAATCTGTGTCATCTTGAATCTTGTCCCCAATCAGATTGTGTCCTACCTACTGGACCTGCCAGAGAAAGATGAAGAGGAGGTGGAGCGGGCTCAAATCAATAACTTTGACACCTTGTGGGGGGAGACAGGTGGGAATACCTACTTTAGCCAGACATTACACCGACGTTACACCAATAAAACCCTGCGCTTAAAACTGACAGATGGCTGTGAATGCTTAATGGTTCGTGCAGTTGTGAAATCCCTGGACAAATGCAAAAACAGACATACAACTCAGACAGTGTTTTAAGGATCTGTGGAGTGTTTTATGAGAGGGTTTTTCTGTGTGACACTGAGAGGCAGAGCGCTGCAGTGCGGATATGAGAGATCGTTCTTGTGTGTCTGCAGCTGCTGCTGCTGCTGCTGCGTCAGATGCTGATGGCAGTGCAGTGGTGTCATTGGAGCATAGACAGGGCTGGGCTCATACAGAGGAGGGGGGAGGGGAAGGATGAATGTGATCCAGGGTGCTTAGAAATGACTAGTCTGATTGCCCTGTGGCAGGGTGTTGAGAAATTTAATGCATCATTGTAACCTTAAGCTATGAAACCTCATTGCGAGCGTTATTCCCCCGCTGCAGTGTTGGAAAGGCGGCTTCTTCTTACTGTCAGTTGAAGAGGGGACTGGTACTCACTCGGTGTAGCTTCATTGTTCATAAAGGATCAGAAGGATAACAGTTGTTCTGGAAGCTGATTTGTAATCGCAGTGTTACTGGATAGGTCAACTGAAAATGCATTATTCTTTGTAACTGCCAGAGGGAGAGCGTGTATATCGACATGTGCAGATATACTTACTGAACTGCGTAGATCAAAGTGTTCTTCCAGCAAAGAATAAATAGGTTGAATCAAGAGCTAGATGGATAAATAGGCTGATATTCTCTCATTACAGATGTATGGGTATCAGTGTATATATGTCGGCTGACATGTAACAAAAACTTGCAGTACAGAGATGCCAAAGTAGGTTTAATTGTTGTAATTTAGAGACAGTGCCACTGTTACATAGCTTGTCCACCAGAGAGCACTGACTGTAAAATTTCCCACTCGCTATGTATCTTGGTCATAATTCTTTAAAAAAAAGAAATCTAAGGGATCCGTTTCAAGCTTGTTTGTTTATGTTATGTGTGTATGTTAAATATTAATATCAGTATCGACCTCAAAAATCCAGTATCGGTCGGGCTATAGCCCCTCCCCCGCCCCCTGCGCGCGCCACACACACACACACTAACACACACGAATATATCGGCAGTGGGCTGACGGTGGCCGGTTGGAAAATTTTTACATATCGCCCAACCCTAATATTTTTATAATAACTGTATATCAAATGACAATGTGAAAGAACTGTGCCCAATAACAGAGCTAAAAGAGAGTGAATAATGGACTTACATTAATCAGGTGGACACAAACACTCCAAATGAATAAATGATATTGTTGCTCCATAACTGTTGGATGCGTAAATAAGCAAGTGTGCTAACAAGTTTGCCATATCAACTTAAAAGGTGATGATATGTCAATATTGTGTTCATAACTTGTTTCCAAAACAAATCATGTTTTGCAGGTTTGCTAATTATTTATTATGGGTAACTCCCACCTCTGTCCTGCATGAAAGCACTCGGAAGAACTAAAAAAACGATTTCTATCCACCTCATTGACCCTGCGTGTCCTCATCTCATCCCTGCTTCATTGTGTGTTTGTGCGTCCAGCTCTGACTGCAGCCTCTGGTCGGGGGAAGCTGGAGGTTTGTCGTCTGTTACTGGAGCAGGGCGCGGCCGTGGCCCAGCCCAACAGGAGAGGCATCGTCCCGCTGTTCAGCGCCGTCCGACAGGGACACTGGCAGGTTAGTGGTCACCTGATCCCTTCCCCTCACTCAGAACACCTTGCTCTAAAACATTTTAATGCATTGGCCTTGATTTGAGTGGACAGAGTTCACCAAGACTAACTTTTGCTTCCTCCAACTTACTCCAAAAGTGTAAGGCAATTATGCTCTAGAAACTAATAATTTTTGTTTTATTTCCTTTTGATTAGATAAACAAATATTGTAATTTCTTCACCTCTCAAACACCCAGCAAGTGAGACATCCACTTACTGTTATATTATGACATGGGAGCTGTATTTGGTTGTTTTAGATTGTGGACCTCCTACTCACACATGGCGCAGATGTCAACCTGGCTGACAAGCAGGGTCGTACCCCTCTAATGATGGCCGCCTCAGAGGGACACCTAGGGACCGTTGAGTTTTTACTAGCTCAAGGTAAGTTACTATAACTAAGATAACAGACCTGGGTTGAGAACAAATTTGGGGTCAATTGGGGCTTTATACATTTTCCTGAAGAAATTTTTTGAGACAACTGAAACCAAAGTACAAATAGAACCTCGTAAACACATAAATACATACTTAAATAGGAAGATTGTTCAATAGATTAATATCCAAGGAAATAAATATATCTTTGGTATTCAGAGTCTGAAGGTAATGTAAGAAATACAGTATATAAATCAAAATGACAGTGGAAGGTCAGTTTAAAGGGATAGACTTGGATTTATGCATTAATTGCTCTGTTAAACATGTCTTCTTAACTCTAATCATTATGCTACTACTCTGTGTTTTTTGACAGCACTTCCTGTGTGTCTTTCCCTATTTGGAATGGATGCAAAAACAAACTATATGTCAGAGTCAGACCTGACAGACGTGCAGTAGAATCAGATTTGACGCGACTTATATAGGATAAGTTTAATTGTCTCCAAATAGCGTGTGAGCTAAGAATACCAGAAGACTTGGCGTGGTGTCTCATACTTGTCTAAACTAAACCTCGTAGTCCTTCATACAAAAAGCACACAGCCACTGCACTAATAAACATGAGCGTAATTGCTGTTTTCAAATTGTGTTTACAGTAATTACAGCCCAATTAAATTAGCAACAGATTTTAAAAATCCATCCAAACGAATTAAGCAGTTAGTTGTAAAATAGCGAAAATGACAAACCAGACAGCAGATAAAAGAATTCAGAGTGAAAGATGCCTGGCTGTGTCTCACTGCTGCCATTTCTTTTCCCAGGAGCCTCTCTGTCTCTGATGGATAAGGAGGGTCTGACCGCTCTGAGCTGGGCCTGTCTGAAAGGCCATTTACCGGTCGTCCGCTGCCTGGTTGAGAGCGGCGCCGCCGCCGACCATGCAGACAAGAACGGGCGCACGCCCCTCGACCTGGCTGCCTTCTACGGGGACTCTGAAGTGGTAAGTGGCCAGAAAGGGCTGGGTATCGAACCTTAAAGTCCCCCACCACTCAAAATTGTGTTTTGCTTATTGTAACTTCACTTGGATGTTTGATCTAAACTGTACAGAAGGATTTTTCTAATTCATCTGCTGAAGGGGCAAAGTTTCTCTGTGCTCACCTTCAATCTGAGTTTAAGCATGCTTTTGTGACATCACAACTAGTTTGGAAGCCAATCATGGTCCAGTTTGCAACTTACACAAGTTTGATGTGGAAACTTGCACAGACACTGAGAATGGACCTTTCAGACGTCTTGTTTCTAGTATTTTAACTTTTGAAACAAAAAATATCCATGAGTGAGGAGGAGCAGATTGTAATTGTAAAAGAGAGTAATTTTAAGAACTTTTCAAGGTAATTGATATCAGACACAAATTATTATCCCAAACTGAGTATGTTTACATGTCTAAAAACATGTTTGGAGAGAATCTTTAATTCTAGCACGCTGTCAAGTACCAAAAGCTGGCATCAAATGCTTTCTTAAAGAGCCAATATGGATTTGAAATGCTGCACTTTTCTTAATATGATAAAGAAGGAGCCGATGAGAGATATAATTGACAGTTACAGCACATGGACAGCATATAATTGATTGTTTTATAAAAAGTTCCCCAGCTATTCTCACCACATTTCTTTGTCTTTTCAGGTCCAGTTCTTGGTCGACCATGGGGCCATGATAGAGCATGTAGACTACAGCGGGATGCGTCCTCTCGACAGGGCGGTGGGCTGCAGAAACACGTCGGTGGTGGTCGCCCTGCTCAAGAAAGGAGCCAAGATAGGTGAGAGCAGGTTGACGGATTTAAGAGCCTACCATTTAGCTCACAAAGGACCTCTTCTAAATGCAGCGTCCTTGTGCTGTAGCGCCATAATGAAAGGTCATTTGCCTGCCGTGAAATGAGATACAATTTGAGATTGTATTTTGGCTGAAAAGGTCATGCATTGGAGTTCAAGCATGAGCTGCATGAAAGTCTACGAAGGGAGAGTCCAAAGATGAAAAAGCTCTTCCTTTTAAGTACACACTTCCTGCTGGTCATTATAGAGCACTGTAGCATTTTACTGCAATAAGCCATGGATTCAGGTTTGTGTCTCCATGTAGCTTTAACCACTTCCTGCTACTGTATGTCATCCGCCCCCCCACTGCCGCATCGTGCTGCTTCTCCTCAGCTATTTATGGCTCTGATGTGTGTTTCTTTTTATTGTACTACTGTTGCCGGTGTGTTATTTTGCTTTCTCTCTCTGTCATGTTCTCTCAGTGCCGGTTTGTCTCTATTGCTCACACTATCCCTGTTTCTCTCTCAATCACATGCTATCTCTTTATTCCTCTGCGGTTGCTCAGAGACAGGTTGTTATTAGCGCTTGCGGTGTTTCTTTTCGGTATCTGTTTTCTTTTTTTTTCCTTTTTTTTTTTGCTGAGGCACTTATCTCCGCTTCTCACTGCTGCTTTTTTTGTGTTCCTTTTCTCACTTTTCCTCCTCCTCCACCACCACTGCCATCACCTCTCTTTCTCTTTCACCTTCTCGCTGTTTCTCTCTGTTTTCTCTGCCAACTCTGCCCCACCCCCCCTGCTCTGCCCTCCCACTTACACTCCTTCCCTTGCTCATGACCTCCTTCCTCCTCCTCCTCCTCCCCCCCTTCACCCAATACCCCCCCTCTTGCCCCTATCCCCCCGCCTCTCTCTCCGGTCCCAGGATGTCAGACGCTGCCCAGTCGGCCCCGAGGTAAAGCCAAGGCTGTCGACTTCTCACCCCACCAGGCATTTTGACAGCTCTATCTCCTCTCTCTGTGTTGTCTGTGTCGTCCTAAGTGTCGGCAGGCGAGCTTAGCTACCAAAACCTTCTCAAACTGACAAATAATAACATGCAAAGGTATTAGCACTGACAGTGATGCAGTCGGGATTGCCTAGAGGTAGATGCTAACGCTCAAGTGGCCAACGACAGCATGCCCGGCCTCCAGCCTGTGACATCGTATCGAGGTGTTGACCTTCCATTCCACAGATGCATGATGGAAGCCCTCAGTAACTCTTGCGTGGTAGTGATTTAGCGGAAAATGCATGTCTTTGTAATTCCTCTGTAACCACCGCCACCACAGACTGAGGTGATAAACCACTGTACTGCATCGTTCATCTCCCAGACGTTTCCTCAGTGTCAGCTAGGCCAGTCAGCAGCATTCCTCCCCTCACCACCACTACCACCAACTCAGACGACAGCTAACGCCTGCAGAGCTCTGTTATATCCCTCCTGCTTGCCTCTTTTGTTTTTTGTACCTGCCCTGTGTCTCCTTGTGCAAGATCCCCTCCTTTTCATCTCCGTGGTGTGTGTACGTGTGTCAAGGATTGCTGTTGCGCAGATATAGAAAAGACACGTCAGTTTCAGTCAAAGGGTTGTGTTTGATTTTTCAGTCACAAAACAGTCTGCAGGGATGAAGTGTCTTTTTTTTCTTTTCTTTTTTAAATACACAACTCCCATTTGTATTTATTGGGAGTTTTTCAGCTGTTCTTGATCACATCCCTGAATCAGTCAGTAGTACAAAGAATTACTGTACACCTGCACTTCTTGACAAGACAGAAAATGTGTCCCAATAGATAGACATAACAGCGTTATATTTTTTTTTTGTTTGTACTCTACATCAACTCTGGGTTTTCCTGGGCCAAAACATATTTGCAGGTAATCGCATCAGTTAATTTTAATCAACCATGTCAGAACAATTCAAAATGTGCTCATTCTGCACTCCAATTAGGCAAACTAGACTCCCAGCAGGACAAAAAACACTCATAATTATTGGCAAATATTATTTGACCCAGGTCTGATGTCCCATAGCGAGGTCACAGTGTTCTCGAATGTGTCAGAGCAGGTTTCTGTAATCTTTTCTCTGCAGTGGATTGCCTGTCTTTTCTCCTCCATTTCCCGTTTTGACTGTTGTCCTCATCCCTGTTATTATTGTCATGTGTAGTGTGACTTCCAGTCGCTCCTTGCTGCCGGAATAACTGTGTGTCTTTCTCATTGTGTGTTTTTTTTTTTTCATCTGCTCCTTCCTGTGTTACCCAGGTCCAGCCACATGGGCCATGGCCACCTCCAAACCCGACATCATGATCATCTTGCTCAGCAAACTCATCGAGGAGGGGGACAGCTACTACAAGGTCAGAGAGCGGGCCCTGCACTCTGCAGCTCAGATTTCATTCCCCAAAGATAAATCTGTGATATGATAAAAATCTTTTAAATGTGAAATATAAATATATACTGATATCATACCACATATCAGTTCAAGTTACTTTTTCAGCTAGGACTGTGTGCTGATCCTATTTCTTACCGTAATGAGCAATATAGACTATATAAATTCTATAGTTTCTTCATAAGTTATACATCATTTTCTTTATACTGTGTGGAGAAGGTAGAAAATTAAAGTTCTTATATTTATACATGTTAATCATGACTCTGCATGTGGGATTTTTGTATATCTGTATTGTAATATCCCAAACCAAATACATTGATTAGTTTGTAAGTATTTTATTGTCAATAACAACCAAATAGGCTCTCCTCACAGGTAGATATAAGGCTTTAAAAGTTTCCTTCTCTGAGAATGAGCTCATACTGATGACAAATCATTAACAAATGATAAATTACATACCTTTATGTCTAGCTCTGCTTTATATTGTGAAGGTTTCAGATGAGCTTTTTATTCCAGTGTGAAGGGAAGATAACCAGACTTGTTTCTGTTTGTCCAACAGAAGGGGAAGGTGAAGGAGGCAGCGCAGCGTTATCAGTATGCCCTCAAAAAGTTTCCACGCGAAGGCTTCAGCGAGGACCTCAAGACATTCAGGGAACTCAAAGTATCGCTCTTCCTCAACCTGTCCCGATGTCGGAGGAAAATGAACGTAAGTCGGCAGAGGGCCAGCACAAGTGACTGGTGTCACAGTTTCAGGGATTTACTAAAGCAGACTTATTTTCGACATTTATCAAATTAAATAACCAAACCAAATGGTATCATACATCAGAACAGTATGAGGATAATTCTGTATGGCCATATGTCTGTTGGGTGTTGTTCAGTAGTGTTCTCTTCTGCTCAATCTCTCCAGGACTTTGGGATGGCTGAGGAATTTGCTACTAAGGCACTCGAACTGAAACCAAAATCGTATGAGGCATACTATGCCAGGGCACGCGCCAAGCGTAGCAGCAGGTACACTCCTTTCATCCCTCTACACATCATAGTCGGAATGAAATACCCTCTTGGATATACATTTTGAATTGTCTCTACGTTCTACATTTGTGTACATGCATTGTGACTCGTTCCTCCATTCAGTTCTGGACGTCTTGTCAAATGTTAGCGATTTTGGACTAATATGACTATTTTTCCCCCAAATTAACCATCATTCTCCTATTTCCAGACAATTTCCTGAAGCCTTAGAGGACCTGAATGAAGCCATAAAGCAGTGCCCCAACAACCGAGAGATCCTGCGGCTGCTCCAGAGGGTGGAGGAGGAGTGTCACCAGCTCAACGAGGAGGAGCACCAGCAGCAGGACCTGGAGCTGGAGCCTCCTCCCTCCCCTCCTCCTACGCCTCCCCCAGAAGAGGAGGAGTCCCTGTCCCTGTCCTTGTCCATGCCTCTTCCCCCTCCCCCAGAACCCCGTCTGGAGGACATGGAGCCCGTTCAGGACCTGTTTGAGGACGAGGACTACCTGGAGCAGGAGCTGGAGGCCATGTCTGTGGGTCTGCCCCCACCTGATTCTCTCACCAATCCGTCCAGCCTTCCCATCATTCAGAGTCCGCCGCTCTCACCCACACATCCAGATCAGATCTACTTAGCTGGAGGATCGCCCATGGGCCAGCCCTACGAATACCACCCCACCTCCTCCTCCATGTCCTCTCCAACCCGAGGGTCATACCAGCCCACATCGCCCTCCCTCTCCCCAACACATCAGAACTCCCACTACCGACACAGCCCGCCTCATACCTCCCCAGTGCACCAGCAGTCCTATGGCTTCAGCCCGCCTCCTATGGGTGGGGGTCAGGGGATGGATCACCAGAGCCCACCGCCTTCCCCTTTACGTCGGGCTGCTCAATACAGAGCCAGTCCGCCAGTAGAGAGTGTTTGTCTGTACAGGTCCCAGTCTGGGTCACCTGTGCGCTACCAGACAGAGCAGCTCCCCGGCCGACCCAAATCTCCCCTGTCTAAGATGAGCAGCCAGCGTTCATTCCAGCTGAGCTCACAGCCCTCTCTGTCCTCCCAGCACCACCAAGCCCAAGGCCTTCGTCTTCAGCCTTCTATAGCCCAAATAGTCCGCACAAACCAGCCCAGCAATGTGATGGGCAACAGCATTTACAGTGGCCAGATGGGCCACTCAATTAGTGGCCGCTACCAAGGGGGTTCAGTGGACGTGGAAAGCCGACTGATGTACCAGCCCTCCCTGGATGGACGGTCCATGCCCCAGGTCCAGGCCAGCCTCAGTTCTGGGGCCCTCTGTCAGCACGGTGGCCGAGGAGGGGTTATGGAGTCGGGCCTGTTGAAGGATGAGCTACCCCAGCGCCCCTCCTCTGCCTACCGCGCCAGCAGCGGGGGCCCGGGGGGCATCCGTTACAGCCAGACACCTCAGATAAGCCGCAGCCAGTCAGCCGCCTACTACCCAGTCTCTGAACACGTACTGGAGCGCGCCAATGCCATGCCCCCCTGCCAGCTGGGCTCCCCTGAAATCCCCCATATGGTGAGACGCCCAGTCAGTGCCAATACTACTGAGATGAAGCAGCATGTGCCCACCCCCAGGCCTCTCATCCATTCTCAGAGCGTAGGCCTTCGATTCTCCCCCTCCAGCAACAATATCTCAACTGGATCCACCTCGAATTTAGCGCCGGGCTTCAGGCCTTCCTCTTCCATTCAGCAGATGGAGATCCCCCTGCAAGCCACATATGAGCGCACCTGTGATGACATCTCTCCCATCTCTCCCTCCCAGGGCGGCGGGGGGCTGTATCAGGGCGAGACCACACGCTCTCGGAACACGCCCTTCATGGGCATCATAGACAAGACGGCGCGGACTCAGCAGTACCTGCATCAGCCCTCGCGGTCCAGGGCCATGACATCCATGGACTCTGCCATCAGCCCCACCTCGCCTGGCCAGCTAGTCCAGCAAGGCTCCACCTACAGTCCCCCTGCCTCGCTGGGAAATATCGCCTACTACAACAAGACAAACAACGCCCAAAATGGACACCTGTTGGAGGAGGACTACTACTCGCAGACCCAGCCCCCCTCACTGGGCAAGCTGGCCAACGGCTCCCGTGGCAGCGGGGACATCCTGGAGCGGGTCAGCCAGGTGCCCACCTACCCGGATGTGAAGGTGGCGAGGACTCTGCCTGTGGCACAGGCCTACCAGGACAACATGTACCGCCAGCTCTCGCGTGACTCCCGGACCCAAGGCCCCACCTCCCCCATCAAACCAAAGAGACCATTTGTGGAGTCAAATGTGTGATGGCCTGTCTGTGATTGGTTGGTTGGACTGGGCTTGCTAGTGGGAGTGAGAGGAGATAAATAGAAAAATATTTAGCTCAACAGCAGATGCTGCTGACCCTTGTGTATGTGACATGGACGAACTCACCTTAAAGAACTCATGAGAGACAGATCCAGTCAGAGAGAAAACCACACAGCCGGCACATACACGTAGGGTATTAGACATTATCTTACATGAAAAACATAACTAACAGTGAGAAGCGATTATTTCATTATCATAATTCTGCACACAGGTAGGATAACAGGAGGGTCCTAAGTTCTGATCTCATACTGAATCAAAGACCAGTGCACTTCCAAAATGTTGTGTGGCACAAAGTTCCCACAAGTGAACACAACAGGTGGGACTGTAAGAGTGAAAGTGAAAAAGTACTAATCATCGGACTCTACTTGTGGACTGTGTATCCATCTTCTGTTCTTTCAAAGTGTGCTCTTAACCAAGGATGCTAGTAGGCTCTATTCTATGTAATACAATATTATATGTTCAATACTGTACATTGCTCAGAAAATACAAATGGCTCAACAACTCAGTACTTAGAGAAAAATGACAATATTTATAATTAAGTTATATATTGTACATAGAAATAAAACAAAACATAGTTTGCATTTGAATTGTATTCTGTTAACCCTGCCTTTGTGTCCCACTGCTACTCATATGGATGTGGAAAACCGACCGGGGTAAGGAATGAGGGACATTGACCAACTTTGAATGATATAATTACCTCTATTGTGTCAAAATAAAAAAGATTTTGTCTGGTTTAATGCAAGAAAATGCTTTCTGTGTTGCAGTAGGTCCTCGATGATTTGAGCTAAGACTGCAACTAACTGTTCTTTTTCTTCGATTAATCTGCAGATCATTTTTTCATAGAATTGTTTTTTTTCTGTAAAATGTCAGAAAATAGTAAAATATGCCCGGTATAATTTCCCAGAGTCCAAGGTGACGTCTTCAAACGTCTTGTTTTGACCAATCAACCGTCCAAAACCCAAAAAGATTCCAATTAAAATGATGAAAGCAGCAAATCCTCACATTGGAGAAGCTGGAAACAGAGAATGTTTGGCATTTTTGCTTGAAAAATGACTGCAGTGATCAATCGATTATCAATTAATGGACAAATTGTTTCATCAGAAAGTGCAGGTATGCACTTTTTAAGAGTCTAGCTTTAAGCAGGTGTTAAAATGCTTGTGTCAAAACAAAAATCCAACTGTTGCACACGGCCCCTACACCTATTTTTGCATCATTTTTGGTTGATTTGAAACCAGTCACATCACCTTATTTCTGACGTTCAGATACGTAAATTATCATTTTCTGTATTTCTTTTTGGCATCATTACTGTAACACAGACCTCATGATATGCCTTACCGTGACGTTAATCCAGCTGCCAAGGCTGCAATCGCTAACGTTTTCTGACATATTGGACCAGCTCCAAAATGTCAATAAAGAACTTTGAATACTTGCATAACCATCTGCATATATAAACAGGCAAAGCATCAGTTGCTATCATTTTGTACAAGCTCATATTCTTGTTTTGCAGAATTCATAAAACTTGTTTTGAGTACAGATTGCTGAATTAGACTAAAAGAATTTGACCTTGAGTGCACTCTATACAGTTTGAATCTTTGACTGAGGGATGCTGGTCAAATGATGAATAGGAAGTCCTGTGGTAGGTGATTTTATCATGTGGCACACAAGTATCAAAGTTCGCCTTTGTCCCTCCTCCGTACGTAATGACGCTGTATGTTCCTAAGAGAGAGTAGAACGTACAGTACATATGCTAGTGATGGGTTAACATGGCTAGTGCTCAGCGATGAAAAGCAAGCAAATGCATACATGACCACTGTTACAGACGTTTCCCTTTCTCCTGCATTATTTTTGTTGTTTCTTTTTACACACAATGCATTTTTATTCCGCCACTTCTGCACTAAAAATGCCTGTTAAGTTCTTAACTAAAGGTGCACTTTATGTATTTTACTTACTTTGTTGTTATGATTGTTGAGCAACTGGGTGTGTGATCAGTCAGACCTCTGACCAGTGATACCAGACTATCATAGACACTATTACTATATGATTTACAAAGCAGCGATGAATGACAATATGAAGAGCAAACAATGTTTTTAAACTGGCGAAGATGTATAGACTTTCTAGCACAAGTTGTATATACTGACTCAGATATTCCACTCGGTCCAGCTCGGGTTTGTTCGTTAAGCAAGTGTGTTTGAAGAGGCCAATCATATTTAAGTATTCCACATCATATAAAATATCCATTGAAGTCCTCTAACTCTAAATTAGCCAGTCTAATCCACTGGTCTTGCACACATCTTGAAATTAAGTCGAATCTACTGCAAAAAAAGTACCCAGAAACTCCATATTTGGAGTTTGGGTGATAGAGAAAGTGGAATAATGAGAATATTCAAGTTATTTGTATATGTGGGAAAAGTTATAGACCATTTGTCTGTAACATTTTATTTTGGTTCTCTGATAAAGAATATCTAAAGAGAGACAGTTCCTCCTGGCTGTCTGTTCGTTCTCAGTTTCACCTGCTACCAGAGAGATGCCCTACTTATCTTTACAGAAATGAAGGTATAAACTGTATTATACTTGATTTAAGCAAGAACTTCTAAGTTGAGGATATTTGAGGGTGTATGGTTTCAAGCTGTCTGTGTATATTAGTTTGCTGTAAATAGTCTGATGCATGTTCTATTCTTTCCATGAGCTCAAGCAGAAACATGTATAGCAGTGTTCTGACTCTGGTGTGTGATACAACGTTCGGATCAAGATAAGGAGACTGCTATCCCTGAACTGTCCTTATCATTTTCCTTCAACTTCACCAGACAAAAGCAAAAGGTTCTTTTCTTTTCTTTTAATGTATTTGCTTGCTGAGCAGAGTTCTCTTGTCTGTAAATGTGAGCTTTCAGATCGCTGTGATAAAAAGTTTAATTAAAAACAATAAAAAAGAATGTGTTTTTATCTCATGATAGCTGATTGTAATCTGTACAGTCAAACCTATGTATTGGAAAAAAAGAACATATTTATAAATGGTTATCAACTGAAACACATGCATGTCAGTCATTTATTTTACTGATTATTTGAATATAACATATTTATATAATTTCCTTATTTTGGATGATTTTGGTCCACAAAACACCAATGTGTCGACAGAGTAACACACTTCTGTACATTATGATGCAATCCGATACAACTCCCAAAAACACTACATTTGTAAAGTTATTAATGTTTAAATTAATGGTGCTCGTGCACACATCTCTTGACCTTTTAGCCCAAGTATGAACACCAGTTGGACCAAAAGATGGTGTGTTTTTTTTTTTACACAGAATGTTTTTTTATGCTTTTACACATCGTCTGTTTACAGGTGTTGGGGAGTACAACTGCATAAGGGAAAAAGTTGTATGAAGCCTTTTGTGGCTCAAGAGCTGTGCGGAGTCTGATAAAGTGCCTCATGTGATGTCACCTGAGTCAGCGTCGGTTGGGGCCGAAGACTGCAAGTTTGAAAATGGAAAAAACATCTGGGGGTGTGGAGTTAGAAAGAAGTGAGTTTACCAGACCTCTGTAGCCCGCTCCTCATCTCTGCTTGAGGCTAGCAGCTCAAGGCTACATTAGCCGCTACTAGCATAACACACCCGAATCTCTGACTTAACTGTTGGTGGTTAACTTGCATTGTGGGTAATGTAGGTGCCAGGTTTTGACAAGAAAGAAGAATGGTTCTGCTGCATCGATTATGATTCTTTTCTTTTTACTGTCCATCGTGAATCCGACAATGTTACAGGAGTGCAATGCTAAATCGGTGCACGCGAGAAAGTCTTAATGATCAAAAACTCTTGACTGTGAAAAAAACAAAGAATTCTGCACACTGTCAACCACTTGTACTCCCTTTATGAACAATGTTTCAGTCATCAGACCTTCAATCAGTAAATCTTTTTTTTCATCTGATTTACTCAACCTTTTACGTGATGAGGCTCTGAGGGCTGAAACGTTAATAAAGTGAGTACAAATGATCGACACTGCGAAAGATGTTTTTTTTTTCCACACTCTTTCTCAGGTAATTCAAAAGCTAGACTCTGCCCAACAGGTTTAGCAAATCATATTTTTGATGCGCAATACCTCAAAACTGCACTTCTTCCACAAAAAATCTTATAGCTACAAGCTATTCGGAAAGAAATACTGTAGTATTTACACCACTTATTATTACGGTATATACATTCACTGGAAATGTGCAGTAAATTAAAAATCTAATACAATCCCCACATTTATGGCCTATGAACTCATTAAAAAACACATAAAGACCCTTGCCAGCTGAATTGTAAGAAAAGAAAAATCAATGTGGAGTGACTAACCATAGCCTTTAGTAACAAGAGTACCCGTGAAATACATTAAATAGACATTTAAAGTGTTTACTGAAACTGAGAAGGAAAGACACCTCTAACGTGGAGAGAAAATTGTTTCTAGTCCTTCTTCTTTTTGTGTGTGAAAAGGTAAACCAGTCCAGGCACAAGCACCATGACAATCTGGGGCACTATGACAAATTTGACAAAGAACAGGCCATAGAAGAGGCCTTGTGGTCGGACCGGGAGCGGCAGACGATTGACGTGGTACAGTCCCATGGATGAAATGGCCAGAGACAAAGCCCGTGGAGCCCAAGGCAGAGACCATCCACCAGGCTTCCAGTACTGGGCCAGCCCCAAACCCAGAAGGGCCCCACAGTCTCGAGTCAGAGAGGAGAATGGGGCCGTATCCAAACGAATCCACTCAGCACGGCTGCACCATTTCTTAGCCAAAGCAATAGACCTGTGGAATAGATAGAATATGTCCAGTGTAGGCAAGAAAGATGTATAACTGAACAGACACATCAACACACATAAATATAATAAAAAGGCGAACCAGGAGAGGTCGATTCCCAGCTGCTGCAGTCCAGCATGCAGCATCAGAGTACTGAGCAGCAGGCCGATGCTGAAGCTAAAGAAGAACAGCAGGGGGCGACCTTCTGGTACTCTGCGGCTCAGAACAATCCCCAGAATGAAACCTAACAAGAACAATTCAGTCAGTTTAAATTTGCAATGAAAAATATACTGTATGTTCTTAACATCTGTGGTAACAAAAGGTAGAAAGGAAATGTTATGAAATTTGACTGCAAATACAAATAATCTCCATGATATGATGATTTACACCGTGAAACAATATACATTTTTTCACCTGTCAGGGGTTTTTCCATACAGTTTATTCTGTGCGTAATATCTAGGCAGAGGTTTTATGGTAGTTATTGGACTCATATGATTTTTTCATCACTGTGAAGAAGTACTTGTCAGGAATTTAATTCAATGGATTAGCCAAAAACAACCAATACTTTTGAATTTATTTTTCATTAAATGTATTATATATTTTTATGTAGAATTACATATACAGAAATAGAGGATTTAATCCATATAACCTCCCCATATTCCATACCCATTGCATGAAACTGTATTCAAACCTGTGATGGAGCCAGCAATGACCTGGTGGGGGAAGTGGGCGAGGATAAAGATCCTAGAGATTCCAACTGCCACCAGCATCATGACATAGAGCAGGTAGGGAGCAGCTGATAACACCACACTGGAGGGACAGAGAAAGACAGATTCATTAAAAATAGCTCTGATATCCTCCAATTTCTTTATCTGCGCATTTAAAAAGCCAAAAAAGCATAGTTGCTTGTTTTGAACGGGCATACCTGTGAGTACGTGAGTACAGAAATGACCCCAGTGAGGACACCACGACCCACCAGACTGCTGCCGTCACCATAGCATGACCCGACGGACTACCTGAGAGACAGACGCCAGCTTTAGAGCTCTGACTGCAATGAATCAAGTGTACTGTCTATGGCTGACATACAGTATGTTTCTTTGAGGACTTCTCACCTGGGCCGGTTTCACAGGTGGAGGAAAACTGGTGAACTTTGGGTTGTTTGTTGACGAATAGACGTGACTCACCTATCCACCAGAATGGCCTTTCTCCAAACAGCATCCTGGGAAATTCACAACACATAATATACAATAATGTACATTTCTGTATTGGTCATAAAAGGTACATGTTGCCACCTATTGTACCAGAGCGTGTAACATCATGACTTTAGGTAGTGTTGGTACTCTTTATATTAAACCTTAAGCCCTAACATTGTTTGTCTAACAATCATTTATTACTCCCTTTCCTTCCAATTTCTACCACCCTATCCTTAAGGCTGTCTCTTTCTACCCTGAATTTTTTACATCCTATTAGCACATTCTCAACAGTTTCCTTACAGTTACAAACCTCACATATATCTGACACTTTCTTGTTTGTGAATGTTGCATTAGGTTCTGCACATCTTCACCGTAATTTAGAGAAAATTACATTTTCTTTTCTACACCTATGTTATTACCAAGATTTCATTATTTCATGGTGTATAAATGGTTTTGCTTCAGTTCTACCATCTTTTGCCAATTTGTCAGCAACCTTGTTTCCATCTACTCCCATGTGTCAGTTTCCCTTTCTGACCACTCTCCTCCCGTTTCTTATATAGGGCTATTGATATATCCATTGGAAAATGCCACTTCTAATAACTACTAAACTGTACTATATATTTGTGTATATACAAAAGGTTCCGCTGTTAACTGTTTCACCTCGGACAGTGCACATGGTTGCACTGGTTCCGGAAGCTGCGACATATACAGTATATGAATGAAACATCAAAATGTTTCTAACTTCATTATTGCAATTAAAAGTGGAAATAGAAAAAACTACAGTTGTCGTTATATCTACCTAACATTGACTTATCTGCATGTCAACAGGACGTCTAGCTTCATGCTAACGTGTTAAAGATAACAGAAACAGTCGGAGAGTAAAAGATAGACATTAAAATCATGTTTAAAACATGCCGGCTGCTTCCTTTGGCCTTACCATTTAAACACCAAGTTTAACCACTCCGATAAAGCTGCTACCCAAAGCACCGCTACTCCAGCTCGTTTGCTGATGAAATACGTGAACGGAAAGACGAGCAGGAAGGCTGCTTTGGGATCTCCAATATGAGTGACAACTAGCCACAGTTTTTCTTGACTTATCATCCTCTGCTGGAGACTTTCAGCCATCCAGATGCCTTGCGTGTAAACGGCCTCCATTCCTACGTCCAATCCCAATACATATACTTGAATGATGAATGTAAATATGAAAATGCAATTCTGATTATTTTGTACTTGAGGATGTGCTGCATCAAAGCTAGCAGTAAAGTTATATCGCCGGGAGGGGGCGCACTTTAACTGGAAAGGGGCTGAAAGGGAGACAAAGCCACAATTTTCTACTTCGATTAATGAAATTATATTTACTTTTAATCTACACTTAAATCATTTAGCTGAAGATATATGATATAACGTGAGTTTAAACAGATTAAATGGGAAATATAATTCGTCGTATTTGAATAAATGACCATAACGCGACGTTATTCGACACGCCCAGGTTTCGTCTCCATACGACATCGCGTCGTTTTACGTAAGGCAGGCGCTCCGGTTTCCTGGCGGAGAAGATGGCGGCTCCTGGACCGGGGGAGTATTTCAGCGTCGGGAGCCATGTCTCTTGCCTCACCTGCTTGGGCCAACGTCTGCAAGGAGAAGTGGTCGCGTTTGACTACCAGTCCAAGATGTTAACTCTGAGTATCCTTTGTTTGTTTCGAGTTGCGGACGGCTTGCTGGCCTGCCTGGCTGTAAGGGCCTGTAGAGTAACCGAAAATATGTCAAATAGTGATCCGCGCAGGCGTAATTGGTGGTAGCTGAGTTACATATCTTTGTCCGTTTTAAATATTTTCATTTTCGAGATAGTTGTCCATCCATCCCTGTTGGCGTTGCCGGGTCATTTCATGGCTTCACGTTATCTGCTAGGAAGTGCATGTGTTTTGAATCCACTCATTGTATTGCCAGACCTCAACATGGATCACTATCTGGCAACGAGTCCTAGTAAGGCATCATGGCTGTATGCTCTCAACAGGCACAAACCGTTGCTAGTTAGCAAGCTAACTGACATTTAGCGCACCTCGCTGAAGCTTGTGTACACAAATTTACACCGCACACTATGTGATGCCACTACTTGGAGATGCTAGCGATTATTTCGGAAAGCTAGTGATGAATGGACACCGAGTGCTCTTCCACGCTACAATCAAGTTGCTGTTAGCTCGGCTAACAAGCTAACTTTCGGTCAACCCCACACTGCCGCTGCTAGCTCAATTAACGGTATTAGCATTACCAAGCTTATCAGCTGGGCTTTTTCCTATGTCTCACCCGATTCTGGTGACATTGTAATTGTTGTGTGATTATGGGATCTATTAGGCCACAGTTGTGTTTCATTTCAACAAGATTCAGGTGGCACTGGCATCACGAGTTCGTTACAACTAACGTTAGCTTGCTGGTGAACATGTCTAGCTACACCCATTCATGGTTGTGTGTGTGAATGAGTAATATGAACATTATTTATGGCATTTTGGGCCACCTCATGACTTACGCTGACTCAAGTCTTAAGATGTGGCTAACATCAACGCGGCCGAGCTGTGGGGCACCAAATGAATTAAGTTAATACAATGTGGAGGTTTGACAGTTGGCATCACAGGCCTTTATATTTGTTTGAGCCGTTTTGACACTGAAGTATCGTCCAAAATAAACCCGAACGTCACAGTCAAATTAGTTTAGTAAAGTCATTTGAGTAGGTGTGCTAGTGCTAAAAATCCTGGACATTACATGAAGCTTTCGTTTTCAGGGCTTAGATTTAATCTTATGATATACAGCTCAGAATGAAACGAGGGTCAAACCAATTTGAACTTAAAATTACTGTTGACATTGAAAGTTTGAGCAGTTTACTTTTCCCACTAGATCAAACTTTTAAGGTCATGCTGTCACTGCCATAACAGATAAAACCTGTAAAATCCCATCCTTGCTTGTCTATTTAATGTTTTTTTTGAATCAATGGGCCAAACAATTAAAAGCACTTAAAGAAATGATGCCATCAGTATGTCTGAAATATTACTTCAGAATCGCATTCAAGTCCAACAAGCCATGCCTGTGTTACTTACAGGGTAAGTGGGGTCGATGCTTTGAGGCCCTGGTCTGTCAGGGTTTCTAAAAAACCACAGATTAATGTTGAGATAAATTTGTAGCATTTTCCTGTTACTTTTTGTGTATGTTTCTGTATATAAATTTTGCTGTTTTTAACTCAAAATGTTAATTCTGGGAAAATAAATGAGGACTTAATCAGACTGCAAACCAGTGCGCTTAAAGATCAAGATCCAGTGGTTTAGTTTATTTTATTAATCAGGTACTTCAAATAAGTCAAGCTGCCACTGGGTAATTGACTCAAAATAATTAATTTTGTGGAATTTTCAGCAAAGAAAATCATTCAAAATCACAAAGTGAACACTTGCTTTGCATAAGCTGTACATCATTTTCACACGTTTCTCACAAGTCTTTATTCATTCATCCATGATCACTATAGGTGGCAGCACTGCCTTTGGTGGCCGCATGCTGTAACTGGCACTACCTTTCACTGTCAGTGTTAGTCAGCCAGTGTTCTCTGTATCATAAGCGCCTCTGTTCAGTCTAACTGATGGTGTCCATGTTCATCAGGGGTCAGATTTCAATAGTCATTTTGTGTTGTGATGCATTGCCATGTAGTTGTGTGCCTTGACTTGAGTTCTTCGAAGAATGCGCTTCCTCCAGCGGTAAGCCAAACCTCAACGACGTCATCCTGATCAACTTAGCCTATGTTTCTGATGTGGACATAATAAATGACCGCACTGAGACTCCACCCCCACTAGCATCACTGAATGTTAGCAAGGTAAGCCGGTCAACCTTTTTGTCCTTGTGTTGGTACATGTGTGTCTGCATTAACAATGAGTGTGATGGGAATGATTCATTTCAGAGCCAGATAAATAGATATACCTGATGAAGGTTCGACAGACCGAAATGTTGTAATCAAATAAATATTTCAGTGGCAAGCGAGTTATTTTCATTGTTTTCAAGAGCCAGATAAATCAGAAGTTATATTAAGTGAATGTGAGATTAAACTTAAACACATGTGACCGAAAGCCCATCATTTAGTCTGAGCTGTGACTCAATTTAGGGGCTGGATCCCCCAAAATATTTGGTCTAGAAGTCTGGACTGCTGAGGATTCAGCCCCTGAATTGGTCAATAACAGAAATAAGCCTGATGGTTAGAGATCTTTTACACTGCTAAAATAATTTAGCCTTAGCTGGGATTAGCTCTGCCCCCTGTGATCCTACATTAGAATAATTAAGGCAAATCAGTGAAAGTGTGAAATGCAAACTTATTGTTAAGCCAATGAGATTTCTTTGTTGTGGGAATTATGTATGTAAATTATATTTAGAAAATGTAATCAAGCCCATTTCTAGAGTCTCATTTGGAGCAAAACACAATAGATAAATGTAACTGTCCTGACTTTCTTCCTCCAGTTAAAACTAAATCTGTTCCTAGTTCAAAGATAAATGTTTGACATTAAGAATGCCTTTTGCTCTGTTCAACTCTTCACAGCTTGCCAATCGAGCACGGACAGAAAAGGAGGACAAGCTGTCCCAAGCCTATGCAATCAGTGCTGGGGTTTCTGTGGAGGGCCAACAGCTATTCCAGACTATTCACAAAACGTAAGAACTTCATATTATTTGTATGGTCAACAGGGTCAAGGAGGTAGTTGCTAACCCTGCTCAACATTCAATGCTTAATATTCAATGGTCAAAAGCATCAAAATGTGTCTGACAATTTATAAGCACTGAAGTATGTTGTAAAGAAGATGAAATGATGCTGATATTCAAGTATTTTGCGGCATCTGTTATTGGCTTACTTCACCTTAAAGGTCATCACAAGTCGATCCGAAACGACCCGTGAAAAACCTACCTGAACCCGACACGCATACGTTTAATTTCAGAAAGGGACCCGAGGGCAGTCGGACACGGTTTGAAGCAGCAGCGCGATTCTCCACCAATGAACAAGCAGCTGCGGTCAAAAAGAGCAGCAATATGTAATTTCTCTTGCACCTGATGGTTAACACACTCTGTCTGCCTCAAAAAACACATTTTATTCCCTTACATGATTATGATGCACTGTGTGATTAGAGCTAATGGCAAGTCCTGTGGCAATAGAGTGGGACCCCCCACCCCCATTAGACTGAAAATAACATGAACACAGGCTTGTCTCAGGTTCCGAGTCGGGTCTTGGCCACTAGGAACCGAGTGGGCTCGTGAAGACCTCTACCTCACCTAGCGCTGTGCTGGGAGAGTACCTACTCTGAAGTAGCAGCTTTAAAAAGTCCTTCAAAACGGTGTTTCAAGAAGTACGATTGTTCCCAGTTCTTGCAATGCGAACACAATAAAAAGGGGTCCTCCAACTGTTCTTAGAAGTATGAAAAGTTCCTCTGGTCTGATAATGCCTCTTGCTTCACAAGCAGCCGCAGATAAAATGACGTGTACTTCTCTTTGCAGCATCAAAGACTGTAAATGGCAGGAGAAGAACATTATTGTGATGGATGACGTCGTAATCTCGCCGCCTTACCAGGTTGAGAACTGCAAAGGCAAAGAGGGAAGCGCTTTAAGTCATGTACGCAAAATAGTAAGTATGCTTTATTTCTATTCATATCACTATTCATTATGGATCAGTTTGTAGATTTCTTTTTTTCCTTTTGATTAATCATCTATGAAATGCTCATCACGTTTCTCATAGCCCAAGGTGACATTTTCAAATAGTTTTTTTTTTCCACTCAAACAGTCCAAAATCTAAAGAGATTTAATTTAGTGTCAAATATGACAAGAAAAGCAGCAAATTCTGCCAGTTTATTTTCTGTTGATTGAGTCATCGACTAATTGTTTGAGCTCTACATGGCAGAATCATCATACGTACATCACAGCTGTTTCACATAAAACTCTTCAAAGCTGTGAAAAGCTTAAATGAAAGTTTACCACAGCATCTGCTGCTGTTGGACTATCAGCTGGTAGAGATTCAGCGTCCCACCTGCTGCCTCAACTCCTTTTAACTGAGTTTCCCCAGCCTTGCTGCTATGTTAACAAACGGCACGGCCAAATAGAGCACGGCTATTAGTACATACGGTTTTGTGACATGATGTAATTCCCAGTGTAGCCCCACCCACCTTCACCTGACTAGAGGTCTAATCAGGCAAGGTAACTGAAAACACCTGTATGGGTGTGCAGGGGCTGTAAGCACAAATTGCCTTTTTAAATTCATAGTCATCTGAGCATTTTTTGTTTTTTGGGGGTGGAAACTATCTGCTTAGTTGAATGGAACCCCAAAACAGAGAACATACTGTTATAATGTGCATTTTTTTAAAATGTGTGTGCATTATTGTGGAAATGGCCTAATTGCCAGGGGTATGCTAGAAACAAACTGGTTCGTCCAACCACGTCGGGAGCTGGTGTTTCTGGCTGTTGATCGGTCACACTTGAGACGTGATAATTGTGTAAACACGAGCGTAACGCCGCTCATTTTCCGACAGTCTTTCCTGGAAATCGTTGAGTGTTGCACATGAAAAGAGCGCGCTAGAGAGAGAAGTTCAAGCCCTGCTTACTTTCTCACCTCCACACACCAGTTACTACTTAACTGTTTGTATTTTATATATCATTGTGATTTTTAGGATTATTTTGATACAAGATTTGTAAAACTTTATAGCCTGCTTAACTGGTATCTGTGTTGCTCTGTGTAAAATGACATGAGATTCAGATTGGCTCCTTGACTGCTGATTTCAATCATCAAAGTTTAGTGGGCAGCTCCAGGGTTGGGTCAAGTGCTTCTTGTTTAGTGTTTTAGGGCTGTTTTTTGTCCACGTTGTTCATAAATGTTGTTTCATCCTTGCAGGTTGAGAAACATTTTAGAGACGTGGAAAGTCAGAAGTCCATGCAACGTTCACAAGCACAGCAAACACAGAAGGACTCCACTTTATCTTCTTGAGTTGGCAGTGTGGGTCGGCCAGGGAAGGCGACGCGGGTGGTTTTGTTCCCACTGCCAGACTAAGTCGGCATTCCTTGTCCTCAGTCTGAGACCACAGGGACGAGCGCTGAGGGCCCTGGATCCAGAAGATCAAAATACCATTAAATGAAAAAGACAAAAAAGAAAGAGGAAAGATTAAATCTTAAATTAGACTTTATAAAGAATAATTTAAACATGAACCATAAAGCAACCATAGTTTCCTTAACTAACTTGTCTCATTCTGCCCCCACTCCTCCCCCCTGTCCCTGAAACCTTTTCTTTTTCCACCCTCCTTCCTTTGCCTTCAGTTCCATTTCAAAGAGAAAACTAGAGCAGTCAGAAAGGCTTGTTAGCTTTATTTTCTGTCATTGTTTCCTTTTTTTGCTGTATTCATGTTCTACTGTCTGTATTTTCTGTATTTTAAACAAAATGTGACTTGAAATGCCACACTTTAAGGACATTTTCTAAAATAAAAGTAACAAAAATTCTGACTGTAATACTGTAATTTTCAACAACTTTTTGAAGGGCTCATGAATAATCTAACAGATTATCCAATCACTCTTGGTTTTAATAATGGGAATTACTGAAAATCTGTGTCAACTGGGTAAAATACTAAGCTTGCATTTTTGTGATTTGCTTGAAAACTCAACGTGATCATCATGGCTGTCCTTAACTGTCCTTGGGGTGACGGACCCGGCTGCCACACTGTCCACGATTTGAGCAGATGAGGTGTTTGACAGTACTCGGGTTTCTTTTCAGGGATTGCTTGGTAGCCTTATTGTGATGCATCCATGTAATTACAGGGAAGTGAAGCCGTCACTGTTTAAAATTCTTTAAATGTCTTAAATGCCTCTGATTTCTCTAAAGCTGCGTGATGTTTACTGCTGTCGTCTGGGCGACAAAGAGCACTTAACAGTAACAGTAAATCAGCTCTATAAAATCTTTAAATGTGTACTTTACAAAGTTAACTGAATGCGGCTAATGCAGCAGGACTAAATACTTGAGAAGAGCAGTGATTTCTATGCTTTTGGGTGGAAGTACAGCTAAATTTCAGATAGGCTTGTGTGGTTTGATGGTAGTTGATTGTTCACTGATAACTTGTGTAATTACAGTATGCCTGCAAGTGAGGATTATTGTCATTATCGGTTTGGGCTGTAAAATGTCAGGAAATGGTGAAAAATGCCGGTCTCATTTTCCCCAAGCTCAAGTTGACAAAATGAAATGTCACAAACCCCCAAAATATTTAGTTTATTTTCACAGAGGACGAAGGAAACATGCAAATATTCACATGTGAGCAGCTGTTACTGTAGATCTTTGCTTAGAAAATGAATTAAATGATTAATTCCTTATTAGAATTCTATCAAAGCAGTGACTATTTTTGCCCAATGATACACAGTGCTGCAAAGATATACTTTAGATAAAACATCTTTGGGGTTTTTTCACATTATGAATGGTGAACCCTTTATTATTGATTACATTTTGAATTTACACAAGATACTCAGACTTGGAACCAGTGTCATCTGTACTGTAACTGCTAACAAGCTGATTCCCTCACCAACTCAGAGATTTACCATATAATCTCATGTAGTGTGATGCAGAAATACCAAGATAAAGTAACTGTTTTAATTAAAAAAAGAGCCTCGTGTATCCAAATACAGTTGCAGATGTAAATCCTTGTTTTAGGAAAGGGTCCAAACCAGACCAGGTTTGTTCCCCAGATATGGTTATGTTTTGAGATTATCTGTTTAAACCCATAATCCCTCTCTAATCAGGAATATTCAATGTCTGCTCATAGAGAATTTACTGAAATGACATCAATACCATGCCACTGAAACAGGTCCTTTTGCTTTTTACATGTATTGCTCTGTGGGAAATGCATACAAGAGGGTAACGGTGCCTTTCAGCAGGAGTGATGCGACTGATCTAAACAAAAGATGCCTGCCGGTGGTCGCACTGTGCTCCGTGTGATGCCTCTGCTGCCTCTTCTTCTGAACACGGTGCTGGGCTTCAAGCTGTGTCCCAGCCACTGCCTGTGCTACGACTCCTCCGACCTGGTGGACTGCCGGTCTCGAGGTCTGGTCCGGGTCCCTCCCGGCGTCCCCCACGACACCTGGCTGCTGGACTTGAGTGGGAACAAGCTGACTGAGGTGCGCACCAGATCCTTCATGGGGCTGTGGTCACTCAAGGTCCTCCTGATGTCCAACAGCAGCATCCAAACTCTGCAGCCCCAGGTACCAAAAATAGCAACTGTGTGTTTAATTTTATTGTGCATAAAATAGCAGTCCAGAACCAAAGATTTTCATTTTACAAAGATATAAAACCAAGACAAGCAGCAAATCATCACAATTGAGAAGCTAAATGATGATAAATGAAAAAGGATTGATTATCAAAAATGTTGCGGTTTATTTTTTTGTCTACTGTCTAATCGATTAGATACTTTCAGCTCTGTCGTTGTGTCGTGGAGTAAAAAGTACATACAGATATATTTTACTTTATTGTAATATATATATGTATGATTCTGGGCTTTTGCAGTAGCCTACTTGATTTCTCTTTTCTCTTACTATGTTTATTGTGACCGTAATACACCAAAATACCAAGGCAGATTCTGATATTCGCCTCTGAAATGTAGAAGAGTATAAAGTAGCATATAATAGTAATACTCAAGTAAAGTGCAAGTTCCTCAAAATTGTAGGCTACTTGAATAATGTGCTTAGTTACATCCACCACTGTTTTTGACACTGTATTTCAGGTCCGAGACAGTGATGCCTAATTTCTGTCCTATTTCTGCCTTTCAGTCTCTGTCATCACTGCAGTTTCTGGAGAGGCTGGACTTGAGTTTTAACCAGCTACGTTGGCTCCCTCTGGGCTTCTCTCAGAGTCTGTCCTCCCTCCAGGAGCTCCGGCTGGACCACAACCTGCTGCAGCACCTGGACTCTGCTTCACTGGGTGAGTTTGAAAACCTGAGGAAACTGGACCTCAGTTACAACCGCATCCGGGCCGTGGATGTCAGGGCTTTCGGCAGCCTGTCTCGACTGAGCCTCCTCAGCCTGGAGGGAAACAGGCTGAACGTGCTTAAAGATGGCCTGTTGAGCAGGCAGCAAAGCCTGGAGGTGCTGCTGCTCAGCCACAACAACATCTCAGTGATCGAGACTGAAGCTCTGGCTCCTTTGAGGAGTCTGACTCTGCTGGGTCTCCAGGGAAACCAGCTGCAGCGCATCAGGTTCAAGACCTTCCTGAAGCTCCAGACCACCACCACCCACCTTCAGATGTCCTCCAACCCCTGGACCTGTGACTGTGAGCTGCAGCGCGTCTTCAGCAAGATCCAGCATGTCCGACGTCTGCGCGTGCTCGACTACAAGGACATCGTCTGTCATGGTCCTGCTCAGCAAGCGGGGACCCCCCTGGCGTCGCTGGACAGCCAGCTGTGTGTTGCTGAGACGGCGTCAGTGCTCGTCATCACCACCACTGTGATGCTCGCTGTGATTGGTGCCCTGGTCAAAGCAGAGCACAACCGGAAGAACAAACAAACTGTAAGTGATGCAGAGTCAGAGAGGCAAGAAAAATGATGCGTTTTATTCAGAACCAGCTCTACCAGGTTCACATTTCGTCTCTGAATTTTCCAGGAGTTGGAAGTGTAAACGCCACCAGGCGTTTATAAACGCCAGGTGATGTTGGGTAATGATCTCCGCCCTCTGGTTTTCACAGCCAATAAATTTGAACTGTAATCACCCAATCAGTAAAGAAGAAGACCACACTAATCAAGCATTTATCTCCTTTTCTGTTTGTCTGGGTAGCCTAAAGAAAAATCCAAGTATGCATTTTGGTGTTATTTATTTATACATTTGATTGTATCTTCAAATATGAGAAGCAAAGTGTAGTTATATCAGCCATTCTAGTTTAAGAAACGCCTGGTTGTGATTAGAACGCTCTTTATAAACTTGTGGTGGCGTTTACAACACTTCCAACTCTGGGGAAATTCAGGGACGAAATATGATAGAGGCGTGGACTGATAGTGGACGTTGTTGCATAATAGATTGCAGTCAACAGCACAATATCATGTTTCATACAGCCCTTAGTCCACCTTGTCTGACTTAAGTTCTATATTTAGAGCTCCTTTGTTTGAATCACCTTAATTTCCTACTATGTCTGGTATGGCAGCCACTGCAGCAGAGAGGAGGGAACAGATCCTTAGGAGAGAAAATCAAAGGGATAAATGACTCATATTTTATCATCTTCTAACAAGCTATCAGGTTATCTTTTAAATCTGCACCATTTTTTTAAGCGCCCAGTATCCATTTTGAATAATTGGAAAGGCCTTCACTACACCACAAGATGTCTGAAAAATACCAACTTTTTTTTGTCTACAGTGATATGTATGCTGTATATTACAACAAACAAAACGACTACTAGTTCAGTGAGATTAACATCTTTATTTATCAAAAGTGTAACGGTATAAATAATCTAATTCTGGCTGGCCAATATTTATGCAATGAGCCTGGGGAATTTGCAAATGTACTATTTGACCAACTCGGTAAACATTTTTTTGTCTCAGAAAAATTAAAGCTCAAAGGTGAAGTGTCTCCTTTAGTTGCCAGTTTATTAGGTACACCTAGCTAAATCTAATGCAGTCTAATACAACAGTCCATGAAGGTTATCATCAATACTTGTTCAAACTGTTTTAGAGAAGTGTCGATTCAACTGTATGGTCAGTTTGGAGGCTGCAGTTTGTGGTGCTCTTTTAATCGTATTGTTTTATATTGACGTGTTTTTAATATTTTGTCCACCCCATTGATATCAATGAGGGTAGGCTAAATAAAAACATCCTGTCAGTATAACGCAATACAGTTCAACAGCACCACAAACTGCAGCCTCCAATGGCCATACAGGTGAATTGACACCTCTCTAAAACAGCAACTAAAAGAGACACTTCACCTTTGAGCTTAAATTTTTCTAAGAGATTAAAGAATGATTACTGAGTTGGACCATACAGAATCAACACCTCTCTAAAACAGTACTACAAATTCAATTTCGGCCATGAGGCATCAGTTACATTCAGCCTTTCATCCTGTGCATCAGTTATGGAAACTTGATGTGGTCATAGATATCAAAATAAACAGTACTGCAGTATAATTATACTTTGCACACTTCAGTAGAGTGCAGCAACTCAATTTTAATGATCAAAATACTCAGTCATGGACAATAATCTTCAGCATTTTAGAGACAATACCACATGTTCAATTTTAAGTTTCCCTTTATTTGTAAAATATTTGAACTATATACTGTAAAACATTATCGAACCATTTAAGACTATAATTTTTGGATTTAAATGTATTTTCCCAGTAGATATACAGTATCAATACTAGTGATGTGTTTCAGAGCATAACAGAGAGAACTAGAAAATTCCAAATTGAAATTTTAAGATGTGCCTGAAGTGCCCAGCGTGACCTGGGCCCCCGCCCCAGAGCTCCCCCTTCATTTCATTATCCCTAGATTTCATTATCTTCCCACCCGAGGTTTATGGGTACCAAGCCCCACACACAACCTATAGGCTAAGATAAGACAATAAATAGACTAAGTGAAGTACTCTCTGACGTCCTAGAGTGATGCATATATAAATCCAACGGGGAGAGATGAAGAAAAGATAGTAGTTAGCGGCTAACCGCTGGGCCGATATCTTCTTTTAAACAGAAAAGTATTTAATGTAATATTCAATATTAGAGGCTTTAACTGTTAGTTAATTCAAATACTATGAAAGTCTACTAGAAGTGATGACTGATGTGATTAAGTATAGCTTGTAGTTAGTTGGTTGTAGTGTGGTGTTTGAATTAACTGTTAAATAGCACTTCAAACTGTTAGCTTGAATTAAATAGCACAGAAGTGCAAACCTACATCGGAGGGTTGGTTGGTTAAGCCCCAACAATAAGTAATACCTGAGAAAGACTGATGAATGAATTGAATGAATGAATTACCCTCTGAAAGTCTACTAGAAGTGATTCATGATGAATGAATGAAGTTCTGAATGAATGAAGTACCCTCATTCATTCATTCATCATGAATGAATGAAGTACCCTCATTCATTCATTCATCATGAATGAATGAGGGTACTTCATGAATGATAAATGAAGTACCCTCATTCATTCATTCAAGTAGAGTTAAGTAAGTATATGCATGTAACATACCCATAATAAACTAAACAAAAATAGAAATTTTATTTATATGAATGAATACATGAACGATACATGAAATGCATTTATTAAGATTAATTGATTTCTTTTCCTTGGCAGTCATTCCCATGGATGCACTGTTGCAGGACAGTCTAGAGTGTATTACAAACTGATAAAATTACCTATAATATATCTGGCTGTTTAACAGTCTTTGACCAGCAGGGGGGTTTGTGTGCACATGAAGCCTCGAGAAATGAACCTATTTGTGAACCATCTGGCTGGAAGGCTTCAGGGCTTCAAGAAGATTCATCTCGCCATCACTAATAATTAGACTAAGTGAAGTACCCTCTGAAAGTCTACTACAAGTGATGCAGATGTGAATGAGATGAGTGATGAGTCTCAGAAGAAGAATCAGCCAGATATTTAATAGTTAGTGACTAACACTTTGTGCTGTAAAGTGTGAAGGTCATGGGACCTGCTTTAATTTTGTATTTGTATATATCCTCCATAGGATACATGCTCTTTCAAGTGTAGAAGCTGTGGCAGGTTAAAATGTCCTATCAGGTTCACAGTTCAAACCCTTGTGTCTGACACTGGTGTTGCTATGGTGATTTGGGGGGAGATGGGGCTGTTGGCAGCCAGGGGAGAACGCAGTGATGTAAATTTGATGTTCGTGGTGTGTAAAAATGTGGACACTGTGGCGAGTTAGAAATGTGAGAGGAAAAGAAAATGGAGAGAATTTCTGCTGTCAGTTATAATAGGGGTCCATGGAGCAATCGCCTAGCACTGCTGCACTTTGAGACTCACTGTGGCAAAAGTGCAGTTCTGAAAAAATTCTAGGAAAATATCTGAGGAAGGAAGACAAGTTTTCCTATGTTTTGATGATAAAATCATCTCTTTAGAGTGAAGATTGTGGACGAGTTTTTAGAGAAAGTTTTCATGCTTGGTTGGGCTGATCTCTTTGAAAGGTCATAGCACACCGATCCCGAATAGTAGTAGTGTGCCCTTGTGCTTTGCACTTCAGGCACACCAAAAATGTAAACATGAATAAATTATTAAATTGAAAAAGGAAGCTTGTGTTTTTTTTTCTTTTCATGCAAAAGCAAAGTTATCAACTGGAAGGTAAAGACAATCAACGCTGCTTACATCCAACAGTCTCAGCTTGGAATGTTTGAATCCTGAGAGGTCACCGAGTCAGGCTGTGACGTAAAGGACAACAACCTCATCCTGTGCAGACGCCCTCGGCCTGTAAAAGTTGTCTCTGAGAGCCCAAGGATTCAACCGTCAGTAGCCAGGATCAGCACAGCGCCGAAGATGCCCACGTTGTGTCCTATCAGCTTCATCTGGTTCCAGAACTCCACCTTGCGAGTGTGGTGCCAGTAGCCCAGGTTGCCGTCAATGAGCAGGATCACCAGAGGCAGGACGGTGGCCAGGATCTGTGCGGCCAGGCGGATGTAGCAGCCGGAGAGGAAGGCCAGAGCCAGCACCCCAAACAGCACCTCCAGCAGCATCAGAGTGATCTCTCCTCCCACAATGTGGTTCAGATAGGCCTGCCGGTCCTCTTTGCTGTGCTGGAGGGAGTACACCTAGTGGAGAGGATGTGGTACTGCGTTATTTAAAATGACACTGAAAACTGGCTTTGGTTTGTTTTAACTCTGTTGTGAAGGAAGTATTATAGGTAAAGGTGTGACTAATTTGACATATGCAGAAATAAAGTGCCTGAAGCCTTATTCTCATTCATATAAATCATGATTATCTGGTTTCATATTGATTTCAAGTAGGTCTTTTTCATATATTGATCGGAAGAAGACACTGAATCCAAACTAAAAAGTTTTAACTTGCAACTAATAATTACTTTCATCATCAATTAATCTACCAATTCATTTCTTGGTTAATAAATTCATCTATAAAATGTCAGAAAATACTAAGAAATCAAAGGCGACATCTTTAAATGTCTTGATTGTTTTGTCTGAGCAACAGTCCAAAGCTATTCAATTATATTAAAACAGAGAAAACCATCAAATCTTTGCATTAAATAACCTGGAATCAGAATGTGTGGAGTTTTTGCTTTAAAACTAAAGCCTTAAACGACTTCATTTCTGTCAATTGACTAATCATTGCAGTTCCAGTTGAGACCAAAGTTGGCTCTTAGCATTGCAACGTAAGGTCTCTGGCACGTTCTTTTAACAAAATGCACTGTATGACAATTTGGATAAGAGCTTCAGTCAGTTAATAAAATGTATTCTGTGACTGCTGCTCCGTTCTTGTTCAGACAACCGTATCTGGTCTAATTTTGGCTGTGAAGTGTCAGAATTTCTTACAGAGCCCGTCCACATGCAAATAATCTATAAAAGTGACACAGGTCTTACCATGCAGATGAGGTAGACTCCCAGGAAAACTTGTCCAGTAGACTGCAGGGATCTGCTGCGAGGTTTCTGTCTGTACACCTCCCCAGCCCCACTGGCAAGAACCAGGAAGCCTCCAATAATGGCCAGCGCTCTGGAATACATCCGTACCTGCAGGGCAACACAGTTCAGGCTGTAATGACTTACAAGGTCAATCACTGATAAAACAATCTGCTTTCAGACTTCTAGCGGTGGCCCAGATCCTGTTTTTCCCTCATGTGTAACACATCTGTTTTTAATATTTCAACACTAATCTGGGCCACTTTCATATGTGCTTCTAAATCTGACACATATCCAATTTTGTGGCAATTTGACCTCTGTCTGAACAGTCAAAATTCAGCAGGTAGAAACATTGCTTCATTGCAAGATGGCTGATTTAAAGAAAATAACCTCTAAAGAAAGAATCTCTGATCGCAAGAAACTAATAATTATCAAGGAAATTTGTATGAAATCTGGTCTTATTTTTTATTTATATAAAGAAGAAAGGTAATGGGAAGTAAATATTCCTACTATTTTTACTGTGAAAATGTGCTGCCCCCATTTTTTATTTATCATATTTTATTTGTATCAGCTACTTTTATGTGCCCACATTTGTTCTGTTAATTATCTGCTGTAAGGATGTTTTCTTGTGTTGCATTATGGTCTTATGTGTTGGAAAAAAGGAACAAAAAATTACCCATGTGCTGATGATGTTGACAATAAATATACGTTTGTCATTTGTGGAAACATTATGATGAATATTTCCTTCATGTTATTCAATTCAATTCAGTTTTATTTACATAGCGCCATATAATAACAAGGTTATCTCAGGGCACTTCAGTTAAGCCTCAGGCTGACCGCTTCAAAACCCCTATTGCTTACACCGATTTACAGTCAGCCAAACCAGAGGAAAAGCCTACCTACAATACCATAAGTGATATTAGAAAACACTGATACTAATCAAAGGGGAAGTTGCAGGGAGTCTGGTGATGGTTTTCAGAAGCACACAGGTAACAGAACAGCAGCTTTGTGACTGTAAACCACAGCAGGTGACTCACCTTAAGCCAGTCCCCGTAATACACCTGCTCTCCAACATACGACGCGTACGTGCTCAAGGCCAGCTGTATGGCAGCGGCCATTGCAAACCACCTCCTCTTCACCCCAAACGACATGAAGCTGGCGCAGAGCACTGCAGCCCCCATGTCCACATACAGGTACGGCACATGGATGTCTGGCTTCCTGGAGATGACAATGAATCAAAGGAGCATTAAGTCAAACTCAGTGAATTGTTTTAATTTACACAGCTGCTGCTTTAATTTTAATTAGCTGTTGTATGTTTGTCTCATACTTTACTGTATTTGTGTATATTATTGTGTATTGTAGAGAGGTAGCACACGGGTAACACATTGCATTGGAATGCTTCTGCAAAACAATGACAAACTCTGGGGGCTACTGGTCATTTTTGTTACTGATTTATCTATCAGCTGTTGTTGCAATCACTCCTTTAGTCTTAGAAATACATTAACAATAATACTGCTGAACAATCATTCAATATCGTTTATCATCTCTCAAAATAATTGTATCATGTCTACATGAATAATATCTGCTGGTGTGTGAGATCTTAAGTACTTTTTTATTACAGGATTTTGTCTTAGTAAAACCAAATAATCATTTTGACAACAGGACAAACAATGTTTTTACCATCCGATTAATACTATGAGAAATTGTTGCACAATTCATCGGCCTCACAAGAAATGTCTTCTGTATTACAGTGAGAAAAGTGCATTACTAAGTTACATTTCACATTCAAATTGGCCATTCATTGGGTATAGAGGAATTAAAATTGATTTAAATTTCAATTAAAAAGATCTATTGAAACTGTACTCAGCACCTGGACCAGATGTGTGTGCTTTCACACTGACTTTTGATCTTTTTCCCCACCCATCAGCCAACCCAAAAAGTTTTGGTGTTTAATAGTGTAGAATGGAGAACTGCAAGCAACCATTCATGAAGCTGTAAGCAGCACATGAAATCAATTAAAATTACCCAAAAAAGAATTCAAATAAATTAAAACAGCTTTATTGTAAATGGTCTGTTTTAGCACACCAATTAAAATATCCTTCCTTTAAAAACACCCATTTGAGACTGAGAGGAAAAATAACCCAACTAAGAAGAGAGGCATGCAGGTATGACAAATGGATAGACAAAAGCTCTGCACATTTTTCCTTCAAGTTTATATAATTACAGGATAATTCAGATGGGTGTGGTTGTCTAAATAAGACCAACCCACCACAGATTGAAACAACACACGCCCAGTGTACATAAGAGATTAAAACCACGATTACTACCAGAAAAAATTACATCCCGTCCTCTGTCCGGCTGAAAATTACAGACCAGGCAAAATACAACATGCCATTTTAAATTTAAACAAATCCATATGGCTGCAACTTTCTGTCTGAGGTTGTGTCCAATTGCTGAAATACAACTCTTGTTAGCTAGCTAGCAGATTTACACCTTCAACAGAAACTATACGAAAAGGTCGGCTAGCACGCATGTTGTCCAGTAATTACAATTTGTGCCCAACTATATACTGCTTCGACAATTATCTTGATGAAGACTGTATTTGTACAAGTTTAAATGAGTTAGGTTGCGGTTAGCTAATGTTAGCTATTTCACAGTGCTCTATCCACTCACTCTTTTTACCTTTTTGAGTCTGCTCGTTCAGCAAACAGCATCAACATGCTGAAGCAGTTCCAAAATCCGAACCGGGTCAAAATAAATGCCCCTAACTGGCTGAGAAATCTTAGCGTCTGCTTCCTACTGGGAGCTGCCATTGTTGCTGTACATCTATCCTCCAACAAGACTTCCGGCCAAAATACCTACTCGTGTCGAAATAAAAGTACGTATCTGTCTTCTGTAGGGAAAGTGTCTTTAATTCAAACGATGATGCTCATATTTTGAAAAACGTTTCCTTTCTAGCGAAAAGACGTCCTCCTATTGGCTGGAAGATCCAAGTGGGCGGAACAGACACGTTCATGGGAGTAGGAGAAAAGCAGAAAAAGTTCGACACCGCCACCTACAGGACAAAGTAGATTATCACAGAAATTTTAAGGTCATTGGAGGAAAATATGTCTGTGGCTGCTAACTTAACCTTATTATTTTCTAGTAGGTGATTAAGTACAGGTTCATCGGCCCTATTCTGCTAAAAAAAAAAAATCTCACTGTTTTGACCACAAAAATTGTGTGTAATACTTGGTACAAATTACTCAAACATCTATGCTGAGTTCAGTGTTTTTAGTCATATAAAATGATTTAATACTTTATGGATTTATGTATACATTTGTTCCCTTATGTAACCCTGCGCACCCACCCAAATAAATTTTAGAATAGGCACCAAAAAAGTCTGTAAAATGTTCTTTCCCACATTTTCTATTACTTTAACTGTTAATTTTACTGATTAAATATTTACAGCAAAGTTTATCACCATACATTATTGCCAAAGTCTTCCACACAATGCCAGGAATATATTTGGAAAGTGTGGAAAAAGTGTGTTTTGATTTATGTTTTTGTCCTAAAACAGTCAGAATTTGACTCATGTAAATTTGTTTAATTTATGTTTATTTTTATGTTTTTACCCTATGATTAATACTATAATATTTGTAGCACAAATAAATTTTTTGGTTTTTTCTAAATCTCACTAAGGACTCCTAATTGGTGTGAATGCTGGAAGCATTCACAACATATGTTCT
>LKNJ01000203.1:127844-212377 GCA_002120245.1 Maccullochella peelii | reverse complement strand
TAGGCTACTTTCCGCACCTCTGGCTGGGGCAGCATGTGGGTCAAATATGTCCAGCGTTACCCGGCTCTCTGGGAGTAGACCAGGATGCTGCTTCATGCTTTCCCAACAACATATAGTTGAGCAGGGATTCAGCCAGGTCCTCCACATGCAGTCCAAATACTGCAATCGCTTCTCTGCAACCCGCAGTGCTGATTTCCTTTGGAAGTTAAGATAAATCCTTGTGTTTTTTCCAGTAGCCTCAGACTTTTTCCTTGGTAGGCTGCTGTCGTTTTCCGTTGGAACAATTAACAAGAATGCTTCTTGTTTGGCCTTTCTGATTGGCTGCTGTTATCTTGCCTAATTAAACTTTGAATGTCATATTTCTAACCGTTGCATTTGTTTAACACTCATGAATGTCATTTCTATTCATATGGCTTTCTTGCTCCCTGGGAAATGAATGATAATGATATTCCAACTGTCCAGTTAAAATCAAATCTGTTATGTGTCATTCAGTAACATGCTTTTTTAATTGATATAATGCAGAAAAATAATCAACATTAATATTCAGGGAAGACAATTAGCCTGCATTTTAATTGATGGGGGGCGGTAAGGGACCTGGATAATAGACAGGGGGGCGCTGGCCCAAAAAAGGTTGAGAACCACTGCTGTAATTGTATTTAAGGAATGCTCAATAAATAAAATAAAGAGCACACAGCTGAAACTTAGCTGAAACCTTGTTTATTCCTCTTGTGAAACATCATATGGTTGTGAACATGAGGGTTAACAGTTAAACTACAAAATAAACAAATACACGGCTCGCACACTGCAGTTCTCCAATATTTGCTATTTATTACACGAAGGTAACATTTGGAGCACAGCTGCTCTTCATCAGACCTGTCCCCTTTTGTGGTTTGGATGTGCATGCTTACTCCTGTTGTGTTTTTAACAGGTAAACTATGCAATGATGTAAGTCTGGCCTCAAGTACAAGATAACTTGAGGCCTCAAAATTGTATAATTTTGTTCACAGTAAACAAAATGCTCAAATAAAGTGTTTTCTAAATGACTGAATATAGTGATAAATCCTACTGGGTCCCACATTTATTTATTTATTTTTTCAGTTTGGGTGAACTCATCCTTAAAACATCTCTGGGCACAAAATTAATTCTTCCACAAAATGTATTATGCATAAAATGATAAGCATCAGCTATGAAATCATAGTCTAAATGTTAAAGTTACATTAAGCAATATTACTTGCATTTTGTAAGTGCATTTCCTACAGTACTATTTCTTACCAAAGACTTCAGGACAAACTTAGTTGTGTCATCCTGAACAGAAATGAGCAGGCCTCTCAGTGCTGCTGTCTTTCAGTGAGACACAATGTCCGATGTCTAAAGAGTATCCAGTGGAAAACACACAAGCATATCAATTTATATGTGCCGTAGTGAATTTATACAAAATGCAAAATCAGAAATCCTTTATAGTAATGAGGAGGATAAAGCACAGGTCAGACCCCAGTAACATGCTTAAGAACAAACAAACAAAACAAAAAACCCTCTGCAATCCTGTGGACAATTTGACTTTCTACTTCTGCAAATTAAAAACACTGTTATAGTTATCAAAGTCCACCAACTAAGAACACCAAGCAATGAATGGTAGCATCCACGTTTATGACTCATGTCCGTCCAACTGTTTATTTCTGAGTCAGATTAATTTGAAAACTTTAAGGAGCTCAGCAATTACTAGTTATCATTTTTACAGTGTAATCTTTTAATGCTGTTAGCCATGCTAGTAATCCTACTGACTTTGTTGATCTCCTCCTGACACTATATATATATATATATGTACACATTAAAAATCCATGCCATCTACTGTATGTCACACTGACATACACTAATTAAATTCTTATTAAAGGTTGAAATGGACCAAAGACAAAACTCACAGGTGAAAATGATTCTGATGAACATTGGGACCAGCCCAGGACAAACTCAGCCCAAACCTCAGGAGAGGGAGCAGTGGGGCAGTAAGATTGAGTTCATCCTGGCAGTGGCTGGACACATTGTTGGTCTGGGAAACGTCTGGAGGTTTCCATACCTTTGCTACAAAAATGGAGGAGGTAAATCTTTGTTGTTGTGGTCAGGTGTACATCATGTACAAAAGACTGTGCTGTGCCTTGTCAGGGATTAAGATTCAGTTGATAGTTGGCTTGTAGGACAACATTTTTTGAGTGCCAGCGGTGAAAAAACCCTTCAACTCCATGATATTGTCAAGAGACTATTATTTCTTAATGTTAAAATGATTGCACCTCGGCAGCTGTATAACCTTAAAGGACACACTGACTATTAATTAACAGATCTCATTATATGTGTGCACAAGTTGTATGCAATTTTATCAATATTTTAACAAGATATTTCTTCTTTTTTTTTTAAAGGGGTTTTCTTCATACCTTATGTTTTGTTTTTGTTCACCTGTGGCATTCCACTCTTCTTCCTGGAAACGTCTTTGGGCCAGTACACCAGTCAGGGTGGAATAACCTGTTGGAGGAAAATCTGCCCTCTTTTTGAAGGTAAGTCTTCATAGTGCTCTTAGCCAGTTTTTTTTTTTATCAGCTACAAAAATGAGAAAATATTTAAAACAATTATGTGTGTTAAAAAAAAGCCACCATACATAACTGCTAATGAATATTGTTGTCAGTCTGTATGTCTGCTAGATGTGTACATTGGCATCTGTTTAACAATGTTGAAATACTCCATTGCGAGAAGTAGAAGAAGTCCTTCATTCAAAATTGTACTTAAGGTAAAGAAGTATTATCAGCTAAATGTACTAGAGAACATGGCCTTTTAGAAAAGTATCAAAGGTAAAAGTACTCATTCTTGATAGCTGGCCCCTGGGAGTGATATATTTTGATATATGACATTATTAGATTGTTGATACACATAAAAAGTAACATTTTACTGTTGCAGCTGGTTGAGGTGGCTACTTTTAAATACTTAGTCCAGTGTTTCCCAACCTAGGGGTCGGGCCCCTCCAAAGGTTCTGCTAAACAAATTTGGATTCATTTTTTGGACTAATCTTTTTTAAAATATTGGATTTTTTTTTTTTTACCTGTTTGGGTCTCGAAGAGTTATGCAAATGAAACCACTGGAGCAGTTTAGAGGGGAAATGTCTCTTTGGTGAAACAACTCATGGTCACGGTCACAAGCCAAAAAGCTTGGGAACCACTTGTTTACTCTTAAACAATGCACTGTATTTTATATGCATATCATATGTTGTTTTATGTAAAATCTTAATCTGAAAAGTAACCAGTCACTAAAATAATTGTAGTGGAGTAAAAAGTGCAATATTTCACTCTGAAATGTAGTGGAGTAGAAGTATAAAGTAGCATAAAATGGAAATACTGAAGTAAAGTACAAGTACCATAGAACCGTACTTAAATACAGTACCTAAGTAAATGTACTTAATGACTTTCCACTGCTGGCCATAATATGTCAAATGTGTGTGTGATGTTCAGCTTGTTGTTGAGTTCTGCACCCAAGTGACCAAAAATAAAAACTGCTTAGTGCTGCTTTAATGTATTATACAGTATATATATTGCAATTTTGAAAGTCAGTTTGGGTAACTTTCCATCTACAAACATTAATAATGTTTATTCATGGTGTTACAATATGACAACTCTATCTCTCTACAGGCTTAGGTTACGGAAGCCAAGTGGTTGTTTTGTACACAGGGGTGTATTACATCATCATACTGGCTTGGACATTTCTCTACCTGTTTTCATCCTTCAGGTCTGAGCTTCCATGGGCAAGCTGTCACAACAGCTGGAACACAGGTACCAAGACTTAGTTTCCAGCTATGACCCCTAAAACTGTGCAATGTGTTCACTTTGTTAATCAGTTTTCACTACTTCTCTTATTCTTTCACGTAAGATGCCTGTTTTGAGCATGGTCACAATCAAACATCCCCTCTGCTTCTATCTGGAAATACATCTTCAGTTGTAGAATTTTGGGAGTAAGTGGCATGTATTAAAGCATCATATAAGGGCTGCCATTTTTTGTGGTTTTGTTCCTTAATAAACTTTGTTACAGGAGGAGAGTCTTGGGCCTGTCCAGTGGCATTGAGGAAATTGGCAATGTTCGTTGGGACCTGGCCCTTTGTCTACTTCTTGCCTGGATGTTGTGTTACTTCTGTGTCTGGAATGGAGTGAAGTCCACAGGAAAGGTACAGTACAATCTTAATGTTAATGTGTAATGTCTGATTTTATGTAAACCCTGTTCTTGAAATATTTAATCTTAAAAATTTACACAAAAATGAGCTGTTGGTTCTGTCTTAGGTGGTCTACTTCACTGCCACATTTCCGTATGTAATGCTGGTGGTGCTGCTTGTTCGTGGTCTTACATTACCGGGGGCCAAAGACGGAATCATGTTCTACCTCTATCCAGACCCATCCCGTCTCACTGATCCAGAGGTACGATCTTTCCCTAACCTCAACCAAGTGCTTTGAGTGCCTAAATATAAGCATAAATAAGACTCAAGCTATGAACTATATTGGATAAACAGAAATGTTGACCTGATGATGGAAAGTGAAAAGATCACCAAAGTTCCTGTGTGGAACATGAATGTGTACCAAAATATATGGCAATCCATCCAATAATTGTCGAGTCATTTCACTGAAAACCACAAACGTCAACCTGTTGGTGGCAGTAGGAACTGTCAGAGGGCTTTGTCCTCTGGGCACCATGAATGTCTGTACAAAATCTGATGGCAATCCACCCTACAGTTCCATCCTTAGAGCCACGCTTCTGGCATGGCTAAAAATCCATCAATCAAGCTTAAGTTGCTACGAACGGGCAGAACTGTAGGAAAACTAATGAAATATTAATATGACCATTTTGCGACTTGGCAGATACCATCATTAAAAACGTTTCCTCATTAGTAGCAATTAGTAGTATATAAACGTAATTTCTAGGAGACAACTTTTACAAACCTAAAAACCTAAACCTATCCAAATCCCTCAGGTATGGATGGATGCTGGCAGCCAAATCTTCTACTCCTATGGAGTTTGCACAGGTGTTCTGTCATCTTTAGGAAGTTACAACAAGTACAGCAACAACTGCTACCGGTTTGTATTTGTTTCATCTGCACTGACTGTGCACTCAATTCAGTTTTGTTCAAAGTACTTCCTGTAGTTTGGATTAGACCACAGGTTTACTCATTTTTCGATTGTTTCACCTACAGAGACTGTGTTTACCTGTGCCTGTTGAACAGTTTAACCAGCTTTGTAGCCGGCTTCGCCATCTTTTCTGTGCTTGGTTTTATGGCAAAGGAGCAAGGTGTGGATATATCGATGGTGGCTGAATCAGGTACGGAAGGTTAATAATGCTTGACAGAAACCTAGAGTAATAATGATTGAATTGTTTAAGAATATGACCATTTTTTTCCATGTACCTTGGCAGGTCCAGGGTTGGCATTCATTGCTTATCCTCGAGCTGTGGCTCTAATGCCACTTCCCCAGCTCTGGGCTATTTTCTTCTTCATTATGATCATCTTCTTAGGATTAGATAGTGAGGTAGGACTACGTACCAAGTCTGTTTGGAATGTAATAACTAGATTCAGACACCATAATACAATTATTTTGTTTAAATACCAAATAATCTCTTTCATTGCCATAGTTTGTATATCAAGAGGCATTGGTCACAAACATCTCCGACATGTATCCCGACTTCTTTCAAAACAACTGTCGCCGTAAACTCCTTCTTCTTGCCATTTCTGTTGGGAGTTTCTTAGTTGGCCTTCTGATGGTCACAGAGGTTAGTGGTGAAAACTTTGTGATATTGATTTCTCTGATCAATTAGTCTTTATTTACAGTATATATTGTTATAATAAATGCAGCTACTGTAAGTGTGCTTTATAGTTACAAAAACAAACAAAACAATTACAGGTGAAGACATAAAAGACAGGAACAGATGACCTAAAGCAAAAATTTAAATGTATAATCATTTGTACCTATGTATCTTTGAACAGAAGAGATAAGTTTTTTTCTAAGGGTTATATTTACATGAACAACACACTTTTGTACAATATATGTACCTTGTTTGCTGTATATGGTACATACTTTTACAATAACATATTGGACGAACACAGTGTGGGTGACGCAATGACAAACCTGTTTTGACTTCCACTGAAGGACGCAGTTTCTTCTTATTTGCAGGGAGGCCTTTATATTTTCCAGCTGTTTGATTACTACGCCTGCAGTGGGATGACACTCTTACTTTTTGCTATTCTTCAGTCTGTCTGTATTGGATGGGTCTATGGTAAGGAAAACTTTTAACGTAAAATCTGCTGGAGCCACTATTGGATCCCTCTTTATAAACTGATGTTGTACAGCCAAGTAGTTTTTAAACCAGTGCTTCCCCACTTGAGGGGCCGCGAGACAGTTAACAGGATAGGAAAGCAGAAAAATAAATTTATGCTACGCAAAATTCTATTCATGTTTTCACGTTACTCTAATCTTTGCTTCTTTTCTTATGAATTACTATAAAATATATTCAAATGAAACAGGGACAAGTCATTAACCTCATCATAGACATATGTAACCTATGATGGGTCACAAGCAGACATTGCTTCATTTTAAGGGGTCACAAGCCAAAAAGGTTGGGAGCCACTTGTTTGAATTTTACTTTTAACTTTATTCTAAGTGCAAGTTGAGATCCCAACGTTTCCTAACATGCCACACTACGTGAGGCTGAATTTTGAGGAGTTACATACAAAATGAATCCAATACTGGGAATATTTCAATTTGATGAAAATATTCTTGGGTTTAAATATTTGATTTAATGTAAGCATTATATAGTTTTGGAGATGTGTTGGAACATGCCGATGCAGAATATAAATGTAAGATTGTCTTACAGCATGAATGTTTGTTTCTAAATTTGAAACCCCCCCCAGCTGTGAAGGTCATAACGCTGATGAAACTAACACTACTTATTTTTTTCAGGTGCAGATCATCAGTATGATAATATAAAAGACATGATTGGATATCGACCGTGGCCTTTTATGAAATATTGCTGGCAGTACTTCACACCAGCTATCTGCACTGTACGTATTAGCATGCCTGCCTTGTAACTTTGTTCCTGCTGTATTAACAAGCAGGTGTGTTTGACAGCTGCCGCAGGCTTCTGTCCTGAAGGTAGTTCATGTCTCAACCAGATGGAAACCGGTACCATTGATGGGGTACTGTATTGCAACTCAAGGCTGTTCAATGTCATTTTGAATGAATTGTTTAAGGATTGTTTCTGTGAAATTATTTGCTCATAACTGGCTTGTTTCTCCTGAATAAATATTAAATTATACAATGATCTAGATCTAAAGAACTTATATATATACTTATATATGTGATCTGTAGCTGTCACCATGACATTTACAAAACACAAAATCCAGAAGACAAGGGATGTGACTTGACTTTTAAATGTTTTTATTTTTAATTTCAGTCTAGAACAGGTAAAAAGAAGCACCATGTACTGTATTACAAATGTTTATATTGTTAGATTTAGCTAAAAACTGATTAATTATATCATATAGAACTCAAAGAGGGATGTAAACATACATGGACATCAGAGGTTAGCAAAATCAACAATACCAAAAGCTTCAACATGGAAGAAAGATGAGCATTTGGTTGTTGATGGAGCTGCAGCAGGAAGCAGTGCTGGCATGAGGAGGGTATCGCCAATAGTAAAAACAGACCGGAGTGGAAACTTCCATTGTATGTTTTTCTTAAACTAAATAAAATACACAATAGACATGTCATTCTCTTTTCTCTCTGCTTGTGTTTTGTAGTGCACATTTCTCTTCTCCTTGGTCAAATATACCCCGCTCAAATTCAACAACACTTATGAATACCCCTGGTGGGGCTACACCATTGGAGGCTTCTTTACACTCTCTTCAACCCTCTTGGTTCCTCTGTGGATGCTGTATGCTGTGAGTGTCACTCCAGGAACACTGAGACAGGTAGCCTACAGTCACACCTTCCTACTGTTCATTTCTGAATACGTCAATTTAGGGTATCTGTAACAGGTTAACTGATAGTGGAAACACAGAATTTAATACTGACATTGACAAAGAAACTGTATTGTATACATCGGCCACATCTGGCCGACACCTGATCTGCTTAAAAAGATCAGTACCAATCTGTTGTATTGGATCTGTGCATCCCTAGTTTCTTGTTGTTAAAGGTACATTTGTACCAATTCAGCCTGAACTAAGGGTACAGTAGCACTCATCCAGCATGCAGTAGGTATGGTAGCAGGCTAAAAAAAACCCCTCCTTTGATAAGTTTATATAGATCACATTTTCCCTTGTGTCAATGTATTACAATGACTGAGTCATAAATAATAAAAGCAGAATTTTATTTGGACCTTCAACACAATCAGTAGTAAAGTCAGGTAAGGTGGCATGATCGATGAGACGTCCATGTGGCAAGGGTCTAATTCCTGTCAACAAGTAGAAGATAGTGAGACAAATGGTGGGAAGCTGTTGAGGAATTATGCTCATGTTGCCGTTTTAGCGACTCCTTTCAGGTTGGTCAGATCTGAACAGGTTAGGGAGCCACCAAGTCATTGCTTGTAATTGCTGTTCAGAATGACAGACATTGTATAATCATTTTCTGATCTGACGCCCCTATCAGACAGACAAAATAATTTTTCAGTGCCTGTTACAAATCCTTGTTGCAAAAATAAAATAGTTTTAGATTCGGCCCTTAATAGATAGATTTGGTTTTGGAAGTTTCACTGCATGAAAAGAAGGGAATCGGGAAAATGTGGGACTTCTGAAAGTAGCCTGAACCTCACTTTTTCAAACTGTATGTGGAAATAAGTGGATTTGTGGTGTTGCGTGCAAGGCAAACTTCCCAGAAAGACAACAAACAATTGTAGACTATTGCAGTTTTTTCTGACAGAATTTCCTTCAGATTCTACCAAACTTTTGGTTGCTAGTTGGTGCCTATTCCCAAGTATGCAGGTGGATTCAGATCAGTAAAATGTAAAAAGTTTACAGTGGGAAAAAGTCTGCAAAAGTCCGATAGTTTGTGGTGTTAGCTGCTGTTTCCTTCCTGGATTTGACTCTGTTCATGCAGTGTTTAGGCATAAAACAATTTGGTTAGCGTTAGGAACTGATCATGTTAATAGTTTAAAGAAACCTGTGTTGACTGGCGGTAGGCAACGCCCCCCTACTGACAGTTAGTGTGTATTATGGGAAAACAGGATTATAGTTCAGCAGATTTGTCATTTCACCACATTTAACATACTGTAGACATTAATGGCAAACCATCCTTCTCTTTCTCCACACAGAGACTGAAAGTTCTGTGCACTCCAGCAAAGGACTTACCTACTGCAACATTAAAGAGGGCATCAAATAAAGAAGCATTTCAGTCTTTCACATACTTGAACACACTGCGCACGGCAGAAAGTCCTGATGACAGAAGTGACAGAGCTCAGAGATCATCAATTATTTAAACTGCAAGAAAAAAAGGACTGAAATGGCATCATAACCATGAGGCGAGCAGCAGTTTTATTTTGCCAAAAAAAAAAAAATCAATATGTGGGCAGTTGACAGTATATCTGCTGGCTGAACTTTCACATTACACACAGATACAGGAGGGGCCATGAGGCTGGAGCTATGTTTTTTATTTTATTTCTGAGTGTTGAATGGTGATCGCTAAAACAACTCTGATTGTTAAAACTGATTTAATAAATCATAGTACCAGCAGGAACTTGGTGTAGGCTAATAATTAATGATAATTTTATGCACAATACCACTACAATACTAACACATATTCCAAGACGACATTAGTATTGCTCAATTAATAAAATGCAAATCATAGTGAATCACCTAAGAACAAGACCAATAAAATAAGCAATACCTTAAGCCTTATATCAAAAATACAGCCAATATCACAGAAAACATGCAAATATGACGAACAAAAATCTAAATAACTTCTAAAAGCATCATTAACTCGTCATTTAACAGTTTGGTTTGAACTCTCCTCTTTTTGCTAATGAATCAGGAGTAACACCAATAATGGACTCAGCATAAATAAACGCATTCATGACATTCCTATTATTGGCAATAATGCTGTTATCCCAACATACAAAAAGCATTAAACAACCACCAGCATGTATTTACTGAGATTTAACTGTGCTGAGCAGTATGACATGGACCACCGGAGGGCGCTTCAGCTGCAAATGCAAACATTCAGTCATGGTTAAACATTTCATAGCTCCCAGATCATATGGAGCCCTGTGATTTCTTTCCTTTCCTGTTACAATGCCGGTGTGACCTGTAATAATCCTGCTGTTAAAGAGTGCTCTTCACATTTGTTTTCTGAAGGTATAAATCAGTATGGAAGTGTGTCTTGTGCTGTTTGAGATCCTGCTGATAACCAATATTACACTCAGAAAATTCCAATGAAATGCAAGATGATGTATGTGATGTTAGCTATTGTTTTGTAACTGTAGCTACAATTTATCCTCACCTTTAAAGATATGTGCCCTTTCCTTCTTCTTCTTCTTCTTCTTCTTCTTCTTCTTCTTCTTCTTCTTCTTCTTCTTTCTATATCTATTAACTATTGTGTTATTTTTGATTTACAGATTTTATTTTTAGGGGAAAAGATTAAAAAATGAGGAAATAATGTGACACATAATATGTAAATATTACCTGATTCCCGCATAGATACAACTAATTAAAAACATTCTCATGTATTAGGCCTATTGAAACAGTCTAAATGTTTGCATTTTTAGAAATGATAACCATGATCATGTTTATGAATTGTCCTATGAATGTTGCAGATATCCCCATAACATTGTCAGGACTTAGGGGGAGGAGAGGACTGTATACTCAATGTGCAATAAACAGGCTACAGCTGATGATGATGCTAATGTGCTAAAGCTACAGGTATAGAGGAAGGAGCAGAGCTGCTTCTTCAGTCCAGTGGAAGGTGACATCTGCTGGCTAAACTGTCACATTACACACCAACACAGAAGGGGTTGTGCAGTTTGTGCTTTGGTTTAATACTTTGTTCATCCACATTGATATAAATTGGGTGGACAAAATATTAGAAACACCTTTGAGTACAACAAAATAATTCAACAGCACCACAAACTACAGACTCCAATTGTGATAAAGTTGAATCGACACCTCTTTTTTCCATGAAAATTGAATTATAACCTTCATGAAGGCAGGATTAATTGCAGGGCTGTTGCAATAGATTGCATTACTTTGGCCAGGTGTACCTAATAAACTGGCAAGTGAGTGTATTCCACTCTTTACTGAGACTGAACCGTGCTGAGCAGTTTAAAATAGACCACCAGAGAGCGCTTCACAAGCAAATGAAGTGTTCAAATTCACATATTTGATCGACTTTTTATGTCTATTACATGATTATTAAACAATAATAGGATGGATGATAATCAGATACACATTGTCTCTATGTAATAATGCAAATATTTGACCGTGTATAAGTATTTAATCATGATTAAAACATTCGGCCTATAGTAACAGACCATTCAGAAAATTAAGATTTTCATAAAAATATATCACTGTAGGTGTGTTCTTAGAAAGTATAACCATTATTATATTTATGAGTTGTTCTATGAATGTTGGAATAATTTTGAAGAATGATTATAATTTGTTGGATGCAGTATCAATGGTTTGTAATATCTATTCATAGGTAGGTAGGAGAGGAGAGAGGAGGATTAGATTTTAATCTAGCAGAGCTTAAAGAGAGCACAGATCTCGTCAGGCATCACGGGGAGTCTGTGACAGCAGGGCCTGAGAGAAAGTGTTCACTTATTTAATGTTTATCCCACTGCGACACAGTGACCTAGTGGGATACTTACACAGCAAGTGCATCATAATTTTAATATTCAAACGTAGTTTCCAACAACACGTCTTCACCTCGTAATGACTGAATCACTTGTCAGGATCACTTTACAACCAACCAAAGAACGATTTCTTTTTTCTTTTTTTTGCTTAAAAAATGATGTTACCTATTAGTTTCCTGACAATCAACTAATCCACAAAATGTTTCAGCTCTACTCAGGACAGATATTAGAAGTGCACTAGTCACTAATATACTGTATATATTTGAATTTTAAGCTCTGTCTAGTGGACTTCCTTTGAACCCAATGTGCATATACATTGCAGTAAAGAAGGATTTGCCACCCTTTCACTTAGAAATTATGTTTATATACAACTGAGACAGAGTTGTGATGTCTGCATTCTGCCCCTCGCTTTATAACATCACTTATTGCTGTCTCTCCAAGAAATTCAACACAAAACTGTGCATGTGATGAGAATATTAGACTTCAGCATTTGAATCCTCCTGAGTAAGTGGGTGAAGTTAGGAAGCTGCTACTTAGAAGCTCTTCAGTTAATGTTGCATTATACTGAATATCATATAGCATTTGCAGATACTGATGTGTCAGTAGAAGTTTGTTCCATGTCATATAAAATCACACAGTCAGTGTGCTCTGTAACATTTAATGTGTATGTTTTTTTGTTCTAGATCCATCATATTATGTGTCTTCCTGACACCAACAGATCACCTACAGTTCCTGTTTGTCACAGGTACAGCACATCCTGTTACACTTTCAACACACTTAACCTCCACAGGAGTGTGTTAAGCACTCGCATAGCTGTAAAGCAGAAAGCTAATCCGAATGAACTGTTGTTTACTTGTGACTTCAGGCATGAGGCAGGCACCCTTTTGATCTAAGCTTTTTTAGACTTCTCACCTGCCTCAGGCTTACGAGTATCTCCAAGCCTCTGTATCAATCTCATTTAGAGCTCAGCTCTCACATCCTCGTTGTAGCAGCAGATGCCCCACGTAAGAAAATCACCACTCTGACCTTTCAAGTGTTAGACAAACATTCTTTAAATCACAAAGGGAGAGCAGCTATATTACATTTGATTATATTGTGACTTATAAGGGAAAACACTGGTCTCTATAGGGCCTCCTAAACAGAAAAATCTTATCATAAATTAAAAAAAACTAAAGAGAAAAAAGATGATGAAATATATTTCATCATATTATTTCTGCCTTCAGAAACAGCCTGAGGTCTTTGACCTCTGTAGCTGTTGCTGTAATCACTTTAGAAGATGACGTGAACTGACAGAGACAGGCGTCACCTCTAACGTGCGCCCTGAATCCCAGGCAACCTGCTCAACACCTCTGAATTGCATACAAGGTGTGAATCCAATTGTGAGGATTGAAGATTAGAAAGGGCCAAACCCCTCCTGTTTAACAGCTTGCTAGTGACAATTTTTGGATGCTAAGCAGATGAACACAAGCTCCTTTGTCTGGAAATCCCACTTGTGGGAATTGGCATACTTATGAAAGCTGTGTGACAGATGGTTTCCTGTTTGTACATCCAGGCATTACAATACATGGTTGTATTATCATTAGATATCACTTCCTCATCTAGTGTCAACAGTTTGAATGTTTGATTAAACAAATCACAATTTGCTTGTAAATTAGGAGATAATACTGTATATTTCAATTACTTAAACCTCCACTAAACCAAAGCAACTGCATATACTTTATATGTAGGTCAAGTGTAGAATTGCTTTTATTAAATTCTTTTGAAAAAAACCCAAACAAAACATAAATATATAAATCTTCTTAATTTAGTCATAGTCTTAAATGGCCATGTTACACCAGGGAGCTGGAAAAACACAGCAAATAGCAGTAAGAGGAAAGATGTATGACTGCAAACTCCTGAGTTGAATCACAAGGCATTAAGCTTCATCATGTCAAATTTCTTAAAAAGTGACTAAAGTTTTCTCACTCCATATCACACCTGTTAAGAGTCACACTGTCAGATAATAAAGCAAGTATTGCTTGTCTTTATTCAAATGTTTTTGTAATAAAATATATCTTCACAAATGCCATTCATTATTATAGAATTGTAGCCCAAATAACTTCATAGTCTGACTTATTAGCAAACTAAGCATTATAGTGCAACTCCTTAAATACATTTTCAGAAAAGCAAAAACTCTCCTTTTATTTTATCAGTGCACTCACTTAAATACTTATACTGATGGACAATTTAGAAAGCGTTACTATATATAACTAACCAACATGATCCAATTAACTCTAATTAATTTCATAATTAAGCCATTATAAACTTCAAGCATACATTAGCTTTTTAAAATATAATGAATGAATTTTTCACATCATATAATTCATGAGAGAAAATGTACAAACACCATTCAAATTTTAAAATACTCAGTATGTCATATTGAATGATATGCAATAACAACCTGACTTTAACACCCTATCACGTTGCGCTTTTTTAACCCATGATAACAGTATTTACAAACTGCAAATATTAAAATTGTTTAAGTTTTAAAATACTCCTAATGTTGTCCAATAATTTGTCAACTTTACATTACGACAGTTTACAGCAATCACACACATTTTGAAACATTTCTCTAGTTTTTATTTGATTATGTGCAAAGGGCTTCAGTCCAAAATACACTATATTCATTAAAACAAACAAATAAACAAACAAAAATACAGCTGAGCTTCATAGATTTAATCAGTTAACATCAAAAAATTGAGTCTCCTCTCATTCTCCAAAAACACAACTGTTCTGTAAATAATCTGCTAACTCAAGTATTTAATCATGATAAACTGATAAAACATGTCTTTTCTTCTCATTTTAGCAGGAACTTTTTATGTCTCTGAACATTTGAATCAGTACTGTTATATATGTTACAATATTAGCTGTATTTAGCACACAATAATTGCAACAATATTTTATTAAATGATTAAATGAAGTACACTAAACAATGCATGTATGTACATGGCATGTACATCTCTTCTTGTGAAGAAATTTCAATTGTACAATGGTTTTATTCACAAATAGGCCACTAGTTGCTACACAGGTTGCTGCTGCATGCCAAAGGCCCAAACTAAGGTAATAGATTTAAGTGAAAGCAAAACGGTTCAATCAGTGTTTGGGCTTCATCCTCAAAGTTTAAACAGGTAATGCAATGTTGAATCTCTAATGAAATAAGCTCACTTACCTCATCAAAGACTGGACCTGTGAAGGGATTACCTCAGGTGTCGCCTAACATGGTTCAAGACACAATGACACAGCCAGTAATCTAGTTATTTAAATTGGTTGATCTGTTTAGTTTCAGTAAGTCAAAGACGGCTCCACACACTGTGGGAATGGACAGAATATTTGTTGTTGTATAAATGTAATATATGTGTTGTTTAAAAAAAAAAGCTATAAAAATTACATAGTAATCTATCAGTAAATTGGTATGTTTGAGTGTTTTTACTCCAAGATTTGAGTCTGAAAGCAAGTACTCAAGAAGTGATTCAAACCAGTCCGAAATGAATCGACCAGTTCGCAAACAACTGGACTGACAGCCTGACTTGTCACCTCTCCAAACTTCTGAACCCCTTTTACAACCATTAAAGCAATTACATCATATAAAGTGAAATGTGATTCTGCAACTGCGTGGCCTATTTCACAGAAACTGATTTTGGTGAATAGCTGCCATGTTTTTTTTCAGTCTGAAAAGCAGCAGAAAAGACCAACGACAGGCATACAAGTGGTGTGTTCATCCAGTCAGGCCGTGGGGTACTTTCAACGGGGCTGGGGTGAGCTAACCAGGAGGGCGCTCTGACTAGTCTGAGGGCAGTCGGTCAGGTGGGAGAGGAGGGTAGTTCACCATAATTGTAAGGTTGTTGGTTCGATCCCCGGCTCCTCCTGTCTGCATGTTGAAGTGTGCTTGAGCAAGACACTGAACATCTCACTGCTTTTGAGAAGCTGCAGGCAGACTCATACATTGATGTATGAGTGTGTATGAATGGGTGACTGTAAGGCATCGTGAAGTGCTTTGACCTGATTTCAGGTTAAAAGTGCAAATGCAGGCCATATACCAGAGGTGGCCCTTCAGTCAACGAGAGGCGGCCCTTGTGATGTGATAGATTTGGAATGACATTGCCAGGCTTTGTAAGTAAAGCTTATCCACAGGAATATATAAAGGGTAAATAAATTACAATGGCTGTATGGGAAACTATGAGACGGCCTTAATCGATACAGTGACTGGCTTAAAACAGCATTTAGGAAAAGATAATAAACTAGACTCTGCCAGAGCTACTTTTCAGAATAAGAGTTCTAATTAATTTACAAGCCAGTAATAATGAGATAATAGGTTCTGACTTGCTTTCTTAATTAAGAGCTCTAGCCACATAATCTGGCCCAAGAGACACCCCATTTGACTTTTCAGCAAATGGATTAGCTCAGAGACAACTGGCCTCTGCAAGTCAGAACAATTAAGCAGACCTGCAAACAAGATCAGGGAGTAAAGTCACACTGCAAGGTACGAGAGAAAGTGAAAACAGTTTTAATTTGGTAGAAGAGGCAGAAGGTTAGTGGCTGGAAATTATTGATTGGATTTATTATTATTTCATTAAAAAAACAGGTGGGGGGTGCAGGTGAGGGGTCAAGACGGCCACCCAAGGCTCTCAAAATGAGAAATCTTAAGGTGAGTTCTCATGAGGAAAACTACCTTGTTTTGAGAAGTCTGAAGTCTGTTTTTAAGGTACAAAGTTAGGTCATTGTACAATGATCAGCAGGCTTAGTCTAAAATAAGGCTGGACAAGAGCTCCTGCCACGGTCACCATTGCTTTCCTGTCCAGAAATCTCGAAGTTCTTTGATTGACCTTGGTGAGCACCGTTTCAGCCTGGACCACTCCTGACATATGGCTATCCAGCACACAGACTGACTCCTTAGCTGCAAGCGCAATATCACCAACAACAACATTAAAACCAGGGGACCTTTTCAATTTAATCTTCGACCCAAACAGTATGGATTCGGTTTTTCCTAAATGGAATAACAGCAGCTTTTTATCTGTCATCCACCTGCTGACATTAAGAAGTTCTGCACTCAGCATACTTTCAACTATGCTTTAATTTTTCTGGGAAACCAGTACTGCAGAGTCATCTGCATATAAAAAGAGTTCACATGAAGTGACAGACTTCAGGTCATTTATAAATAAGAGGAAAAAGAGTGGGAGTCCAAGTACACCCCCTTGTGGGACCCCACAATCTATAGACCAAGAATGAGACATTGTCCCACAAACATCTACCACCTGCTTCCTATCTTTCAGATAAGCGCTAACCCATCTGACTGCTGCATCATTAAAACCAATGTCTTTCAGTGTAGACTATAAAATAGCATGATACCACAAAAATTCCCTTCGTCCACCTCCCTCCTGATGTAGTCATTTAAATATAATAAACAGGTGTAGTGGAGTGGGATTTACAAAAGCCAGACTGAAATTCATACAGTAAATTGTGTGATGACAGTCAATCTGATTAAAAATGATCTTCTCAATGATCTTAGACAGATTACACAATATAGAAACAGACCTATAGTTTATTTTATTTTTTACAGTAGAATGATGCAAATAAAAGAAAGTTTGAAAAACTCTCTGTTATAAAGGTGCATATTCTGACCACTTAATCATACATCCAAATGATATAATGTAAATTTTGCGTGAACCAGTGTAACCTTTGAGTGTTAAACATGTGGAAAATGAGTTGTGGTTTACTTTTTTCAAAACCGTTTGTTGGCTGTCAATGCAAAGACTATCTAAACTTTTGTTATAAAATGTATATTTTTACTCAAATCAATGGAAAAGACAAAAAGGAAGATGAAAGGAAGTTAAATAAAGAGAAACCATATCTCTTGTAGTCATTTTTATTTTACGCCTCATTGTGTGTTACAGTATTTTAATGAGCCTCTTGTAAATAGATTAGTAGTTCTGTGTTTTTTCATGGAATATCTGGGATTGTTGATCAATGCCTGTTAATTAAAACAGCAGTGTATTCACCCGAGAGCCCGGTGACTCCATTTAACTGCGGCCATTTGTTTACCATCAACTGATTGTCATTTGCAAGCCAATAATAATGAGGTAATAGGTTCTGGCAAGATCCCTTACTAAATTTCCACCCACAAACAATTATGTTCAACGGAAAGCACAACCAAAGTACCACTTCCAGGAAATGTCCCTTCTCTACGCTCTGTTGGGCTTGAATTCTAGCATGGCACGTAAATGGAGTTTACAAGCATCACCAGCACATTTGCCTGTACTTTATACATTTTGAAACAATGAGTAAATGATTTCAGACAGAAGTACACAAAAGCAGGGCTCTAATGTTTGCACCAGACCGTTGATTTCCTCAGCTGAAATTTTACACCAGCAGAATGAATGAGTTGTAACTTGATAGCTAATTAATGTTAAAACCATGAGAAGGTCAAGATGTGTCTCCACCTGACTTCTGGTGTCTTCAGCTGTGTCAATAAGTCAAGTACATTTATCTACAGAGCACATTTGAAAACACCTCAGGATGACCAAAGTACTTTAAATGTAAAGTACATATGAATGATTAAAATGAAAATAAATAGTAAGTCCAACAGAAAAACAAAAGCAATTCTGTAGTCATGCTAATAATTGCGGAGACTCAAAGGCATTTGTAAATGATGGACTTTAAGATGGGATTTAAAAGTGGCGATAGATGAGGAAAACCTGCAGTGGAGGGTAAACTGTTCCACTGTCTGGAAATGCCTCAAATATGGATTTCAGCTGGTTGTGTAGAACGGCAATAAGAGATTAGAAGATCTGTGGGGTTTTGAAAATGAGAACCAGTTTAGCTGTTGATGGCTACATACATGATAACTCAGTACTGCGTAATGATGCAAAAAAGACTGAAGCTAAAGCTCAGAGGTACAGGGTAGGAAGTCAGCATCCTCACCAGATGGTGATCCATGGAGAAGACATGGAACTAAAGGAGCAGCTGTGTTCTTGTATTGCAACCGAGGGCTGGTTAGCCCTATTAAAGTCCAGTATTACAAGGATAAATGTGGAGGGTGGGCTATTAAGTCTGTCTAACGTACAGGTAAATTTAATAATTATTTTCTTTCTCCATTGTTAGAGCTAAGAGCTATTGGCTTTGTTTTCTCAAATCAGCCTTCCATGAGGTTCACAGACATCCATCATCAATCCATCTTTTTTCCTGCTTATTTAGTGTCAGGTAGGTCACTGGATGAGAAAATGACATAGTGACGTATGCTGGACTGATCATGGTCTGCTTCAGGTTCAACATCACCTTTGTAACTGCTATTAATGGCTACTTTGTTTTTGGACCCTTGGGTTGTGCTGTTGAGGGATTCATGGCTACTCTGGGAGGTATGATAAAAGAACTTTTGTAACATTGTTACTGTATACTGTTGCTTGTATTTCCATATTTTACAGGACTGCCTGAAATATCCACTGTAAGGCTCTCTGATACATGTAACAATTAAAACAAATAAAAAACAGATGTTTTTGTTTCTTTCCTTTCTTGGTCTTACAGGTGAAATTGCTCTCTGGTCACTGGTCGTCCTGGCTGTTGAGAGATACATTGTTGTCTGCAAACCCATGGGAAGCTTCAAGTTCACTGGAAGTCATGCAGGAGTTGGAGTTGGTTTCACCTGGATCATGGCTTTCTCTTGTGCCGCCTCTCCACTGGCTGGCTGGTCCAGGTAATTCAAATATCAAACATATGTGCCTACGCTAAAACAGAAACATTCAGAGAAACTACACATTAAAGGATAGCTTCACACTTTTTGAAGTCTGTAAAAAACAAACAAAAAAACTAAATGAAAAACTAGTAGCTAGTGAAACTAGTGAATGAAACCCTATGCAGATTTTTTGCAGCCAGCACCGAGTGGCCATTTTGCCTCTTTCACAGGGAAAAATAGAAGAAACCTCAGGAAGAGGAGGAATCCGTCTCCCAGGACGGACATGCGACAGATGTCATATCATGTGTACAGATTAGACAACATAGTAAAATTATGGACAATCAGGATGACAAAATTATAGATAGACAGCAATCACTGAGTCTGTTTAATGTGCCAATCTGCCCTCTCTCTAGGGCTTATAAGTATTGCAGGCTGTAATTTAAAGTTTTATCCAAATAATTGTTACAGTAATATATCAGCATATTTTCAAATCCACATGCTTGGTTGGGAGGGGAGTTTCAAAGACCCGTTGATTAATAACTTAATACTTTGTTCTGCAGTTTTGTTTTGTTTAAACCTGGGATTAAAAATGATTCTGAAAAGCTTTCTGCCCAATTCTGACTTTTTCTCACTCACTTGTAGACAATGTCAGATATTAGATAGAGGGCTCACTGTGAGATTGACATTGAGGAACAACAATTTAGTTTGGGCCTTGTTGCAACCTGACTACCTCTCTCACTCTGTCCACAGCCCTCCCCTAAAAAGAAACACAACAGAGAAAACACAGCAAACAAGTGCTGACCCTTCCACGGCTTTCTCACTTTTCTGCCTTTATTTTATATTTCTGAACAACGTTAGCTCCTGCCACATTCTGTCCCTATTTTATATTCATACCAGCATACAAATTGTTTGCCAAGTCAATTCCCACCACCACCATGTAAGCTCATCTGGTCTTTTATCTGTTTTCGAATGAACCTCTGCTCAGCCTCTGCATTCAACATAACACACTGTTAGTGTTCACTTTCCTGTGCCAATGTACGTGTAAGGACAATAAGACTTGCAACACTCTGGTGTTCTTATCCCTGCTCTTTTAGGTGTTAAATGGATTAACTTGATCTAGCTTTACCACACTCCTTTTTGTCTCAGCACCATCATGATCAGGTAACCCTGATGACATGGACATGGTGCCTCCTGTAGGCGCTGACACCCTCTATAGGCAGAATGCAGATGCATGTATTAGGCCAGGCTAAGACCTAGGAAAAATTTACTTCTCTGTGAGTTTCATTAAACCAGTTTAAATCCTGATAAATGAAAAGTTCAATGTATGTCTCATGAATAAACATTTTTTGAGGTCCCATCTTTAGAGTATTGACAGCCAGTTGTTATGGCCTGTTGTTTAAAATTAACTCAATATGACAACACATTTTTATGCATGCATTTATTTATCTATGCTATGTTTTATATATACAATGTTTACAATTCATGGTGACCAACTCAGCAAGTGACAAAAATAGTTTTACATTGTATATAGTTGCTCATTTTGAAAATACAGTATAAAATGTGTCCCCACTGATGTAAGAAAAAAAAGGGAAATATTGTGGTATTCAAACAATATGTTCTTTAAAGATGTTATGTAGACTCAATGGTGCCAAATAGCTGAAAGATTTCAGGGACAACTGTACCTCTGACAGCAGGGGGAGTCAAAGTGAGCATCCACATACATGTGATCACAGATCTTACCAGTATTTGCAATGATTTTGAATTCACATCGACATGACAAACACTTTCCAACATCCTTCAAATAAAAGATGAGAAAATGCAGTTCATGAGTTTGTTCCTGGAGCCGTTCGTCACTGGTCAAGTAGTTCAGACGTCCCTGAACTTCACTCAGTCCACATCGAGGATTATTCCAGATCAAAGACACAGTAGATAGGAAAATGTCCAGGTATATGAAAAGGTCTCTATATTTAAGACACAGAGGACACTTCTGTCTTGCTGGCAGAAACTGAGGTCTCATCGTCCACCATGCCGCCCATTCTAATAGTGCTCAGCATGCAGTTACGGAACTGAAATAAAAGCAAAAAGGATGTTGAAATAACAAGCATGTAATGTGCACACTGAAAAATGAAGGTAAGATATTTTTCATATATACCAACCTGTTTGTTAAACAGCACGTATATAATAGGATTATACAGAGCTGAGCTCTTTGCAAAGAAGGCAGGGATAGCTGCTGTCATGGCGGTGAAGGCAGCTCCCTTGTTCATGAAGATCCAACCGGCGAAAGTGGCATATGGTGTCCAAGTTACCAGGAAGCCAAGGACCATCAAGACGCACATACGTGTCACTTCCCTCTCGGCTTTCTGGGTGGACTCTGACTCCTGCTGCTGGGCTGCGGCCTAAAGAGTTTGTGACCAGAAAACATCATCAGATTTCACAGACAGTTTTGTAGAGCTTTAGATGAAAAACAACTATAGAATGATTCTGTCTCTTTGAGGTTTGGCTATAAGTTAAACATTTCATGAACTTAAATTTCACTTACAGCTTTGACAGTCAGCACAAGGCTTCCGTAAGTGAAGAAAATGATGAAGACGGGAACGAAGAAGTGGACAATAAACATGTAGATAACGTACGATTCATTGTTGAAGCCTGGAGCCAGAGTGTAGTAGTCGGGTCCACAGGAGCACTGCATGCCCTCAGGAATGTACCTGTGTGAGAACAACAAATCATGCAGACATTTAACAATGTTTTTGTAAATCAGCCATATACCCTCTGCATCTACTGTGTCTAAGAACATCTGAATGGTGTGTTTGAGTGGTTGAGAAATATCTTGCCTAACCAGTTAAAAATAGAAATTCATATTAAATTAAAATTTAACTTTTAAGAATGTGTGAATTACCTGGACCAGCCAAACAGTGGGGGCCCAGCACATGCAAAGGCCATGATCCAGGTGAAAGCGACTCCAGTTGCAGCATGAGTACCACTGAACTTGAAGCTTCCCATGGGTTTGCAGACGACGATGTATCTTTCAATAGCCAGGACTACCAGTGACCAGAGAGCAACTTCACCTGTAAAAGAAAGGTGACAGAAGTTGTTAATCCACATTGAAGACACACTGAAGAAAGAACTCCTTGTTTCTTCCTTCTTACCTCCAAGTGTGGCAATGAATCCCTCAATAGCGCAGAAAGTGGGTCCAAGAATGAAGTAGCCGTTGAGAGCAGATGTGATGGTGATGGTGAATCCGAAGCTGCACATGATCAGTCCAGCCACAGCCAGGTTGACCAGGATGTAGTTGAGAGGTTGCCGGAGCTTCTTGTTCTGAGCCGTTACAAACAATGTCAGACTGTTGATGGGAGCTCCAGTGCAGATCAGGAAGAACATGTAGAAAGCTAGAAGCTTGTAGATCATTGAATCTACCATATAATACTGTGTGTATTCAAAAGGACTTCTAACAATCCCAGTCCTGTTGGACATGGGGATGTAGAAGTTGTTGCCCTCTGTGCCATTGGGCTCGAATCCACCGTCCCAACCCATCTTTATTAGTCTTTTGATCTATTGAGCTTCGTCGCCTAAAGAACCCAATAGTGCTGGTTGACACGAGAGTCAGAGTTGTGCAGTGGGATTTTTATACCTCCCCACTAACCCTTTCGTCAAATTGCCAAAATTGGATTACAGGACTGTGAGGTAGTACAGAAGTTAAAGGAGGTCAGTAAATAATCTCAACACTGGTTAGAGAGGCTAGAGCTCAAAGAAGTTGCTCCACTTTCCAGATCCGAAGAAATTCTTTTAATCCTGATTAGGTTAAGTTCAAGAGAGGCTGACATCTGGTAATTCTGACTGACGGAGACGAATGCCATGACTGATTGCGATAAAAAATGATGCAGAATTTACAATAGCAAATTTGATTATAGTTTGAATTATGACAAAAATATTGTGAGAAATCAGTGTAGATACGCAACATGTATCTAAGTACATACATGTTCACATGACTGCATAGAAGAAATCCAATTGCTTCTTTTATTTTCATTTAATTTTTATCTCTAAAGGCAAATCTGTATCTGTATTTGTTAATGATACACTAATATATATGTGATTCAGATGAAATGAACTGAAATGTTTGATAATGAAACAGACATTCATCATCTGACCTCACCAGAAACAAACAAAAAAACAGCAGGTAATACCCTTTAACCTAACCACATGGAAGGTGGCGCCCTCATTACCGGCCTTACCACCTAACAAACTAAGCGGAGTACTTAGTACACTATCCGGTGTTAAGGTCATTAACAAATTCCTACTTACCTCACCCACCTTGAAATCTAATTTCGCTAATTTGAGGTTGTCAACATTTATAAAATAAGAAACTGTAATTAAGCTAATTAAGTTAATTAAGTGGTGGGGGATTCAACACATCCGCAAACAAGCTTATAGTGACTTCTACATTCTCATGTCCAACAGGACTGGGAAGTCTTTTTGAGTAAACACAGTTTTATCTGGTCAATCATGGTAGAATTTCTGCATGTTTGTCTTGCTCTGAACTGGAACTCCCATCAATGGCCTTCCATCATTCCTGGAGCACGGAGCTCCAGCAACCTCTCATCTCCATCAAGTCAGCTGTGTTTGAACTGATGACGAGCTGCTTCGGATTCACCATCTCCATCACAACTAGACTGTCTGCGCTATTTACAACCACACATGCAGGTAAAGTGCAAAGGAAGATGTCAGAAATATCCTCTGCCTGCTTAGAGTTTCTCATGAAATGATCTTTGCATGTTTATCCTTTCTGCTGCCAGAAAGCCCTTGATTTATTAGGAATCTGTTTTGATCACTTATGAAAGTTATTAGTTTCCTCCAATCTATCTTGACATTACATTCAGTGAGGGTGAACCAAGTAAAGAATTTAATCTAATCTTAGTCTTGGAAAAATGTTTCTGTTCCGGTCAAAATACCAGCTGTGGTTGTAGATTACAGAATACAGCAGATGATGCTCAAATTTCAGGTCCAGATACGGTCACATAAATATCTTAAAATAGGATGGATTGAGGGATTCATTATTTCTAACTGGGACTAATATTCAGCTATTAGTCATTTGATATAAATTACATAAAGCAACTTAACTATACTGCAAATAATGTAAAGCATGCTATGCATATACATAAATATGCTTCTCTATTGAACCTACATGGTTTTACTTACACTAAATACATACACAGTAAAAACTACTACTTACTATTACTACTACTACTACAACTAGAGCCAATGATCTACAAGCTTCTAGCTTTCTACATGTTCTTCCTGATCTGCACTGGAGCTCCCATCAACAGTCTGACATTGTTTGCAACGGCTCAGAACAAGAAGCTCTGTCAACCTCTCAACTACATCCTGGTCAACCTGGCTGTGGCTGGACTGATCATGTGCAGCTTCGGATTCACCATCACCATCACATCTGCTCTCAACGGCTACTTCATTCTTGGACCCACTTTCTGCGCTATTGAGGGATTCATGGCCACACTTGGAGGTAAGAAGGAAGAAGCAAGGAGTTCTTTCTTCAGTGTGTCTTCAATGTGGATTAGCAACTTCTGTCAAAATGAGGAATTCTATCTCACCTGTTAATATGTATATGTAAAGAAATGCATTTGCTGTGGAGGTTATATCGTACAGCATGGTGTATGTGTGTGCGTGCGAGAGGATATGAGTGAGTGAGTGTGAATGAACTGTGACTCACTGTACAGCATTTGGTGACACTAAAAACACCTCAACACTTGATGACTATGATGAATGTGTAATAACACGTGGGTTATTTTCATGTAATTATGTAGGGAAGCATATGTTTTACTGGTCTATCAGTGGCATCATTTTCATGTATTTTATCAAAAAGAAAAAAAAATCTATGATGGAGTAGATAATAAATGCATGCATGAAAGGAAATGTGTGGTGTTTGAAAACAATATTTATTATTTGATTAGCTTGATAATGAGTGGGGTTTAGTTTAGCTTTATTTTTATAGCCCAACATCAAAACGGTTGCCTCAAAGGGCTTTAAAATCTGTACGTATGACATCCACTATCTTTAGATCCTCAAGTTGGATAAGAAATAAATAAATAAAACCCATTGACAGGGAAAAAAGAAAGGTACCTCAGGAGGAACAACAGAAGATGGATCCCTTACCCCCTGCAGAGGTCGCACTGCCTTTCGGATGAAATTTAAAGATGTAAAATATTGTTAATATAATATTGCCACCATGTCACCCTAAAGCGGCAGAGAAAGGTCCCTAAGTAACTAATACTCAAAAGCAGTCAAGTTGCAGTGTGCCTATCAATGATATCCTTTTGAGCAGACATGTAATCCCACTGTAATCCTTTGTGAATCCTCTAAAGCGATCATAAGAGCACAGGGCATTCCAGGAAGTGCTGCTCAACTAATTAGTCGTGTAGGATTTACATCAATTGTTTTATAGTCATTATCACTTCGGGTAACACAAATGCAAGTTTAAAACAACAGAGAATTCCTGGGAGGTGAAAATAGGCTAAGACTGATGGCAAACTTGTTCAGTATGTGAAAGCTTAGTTTGAACACTTTATTAGATACAAACTTAATAGTTTCAAGTTCTTGTAGTGCACTGGAAAACACCAATAAAAAGTGGCTGCAAATTATTCACACAATTCCAAAAAAGTCACTAAAGTCACAAGACACTGAATTATCTGTGTGAATGAAATAAATCTTCTCAAGTACAGTATCTTACTTAGGAGTTATACCAATAGGTCTACAATTAGTATTATATCTTTGGGTCAGTTTCCTCTGTAAGCACCTTTTGATGAGATATTTAAGTAGATATCCTGTGTCCTGGATGACTGAGAATTTTCACAGACAATAATGATTATGAGTATTGTTTTAGATCACAGCCTAGCTGCAATTTTACTGTGAGTTGAGCCATGGCATGAGCATGAGCAAGGACACGAAGCTGAAAGAGTGAAAGCATTTCCTGAAACAGCATTTTTTTTAAATTCACAAAAGCCTAAATGTTAAGTTGACATCATCTGAAGTTGTCTACATTGCAGAAACTAGTTATTTAGCCATTTAATATGGCTTGGTAATAAACACGCCTTCACAGACCACATACATTTGAGAATAATGTGTATTACTAAAATGTGAAATAAAAACATGTGGTTAATATGTTCTTTTTCATCTCACAGGTAAAGAGAACAAGTGAAGAAGGGAGGCTCATGTGTCTACAGTTTAATGTAAAAAATCCTGTGTAGTAACTCATGTATGCTATATTTCTGGTGTGATGCTATACCACCCCCTTGAGGCCAATGTCATTACATTAACCCTAACATGTACATGTAGAGGATGTGGTTTGTACACATAGTAAGTTAGAAAGTTACACATAATTCCTGCTCTGGTGGAATAAACTATGGCATATGTTTGTAAAGTAAAGAGAACAAAAGCTTATTGAATTAATAAAAACTAAAAACAATCATTTTAAACAAGCTGGATCCTCTGTTGGAGAGCTTTCAGATGAAGTGACAGACAGATGAAGCCCCCTGCAGGTGTCTACAAAGAAGTGAAAAATGTCACTTCACCATCACAGTGTACAGTATGTTCCACATTGTGCTCTAAAGTCTCGGCTGCTTCACGTTCTGATGTTGGAAAATACAGACATAACCAACCATGAATGTTACACACCAGTAACATGTTACAGCTCACAGGGGATTAATTACATATAAATACACCCTTCTCCCATACCCGATAGGCCATCTATCTCATGATGTAGCCCTTTATTTCCTGCTGATAACCTGACCCTAATTGTCATGCTGTGGGCACACACACTGTAATTTTCTTCAAAGAGCTTGCTCTGGACACCTGCATGTGCTTAGTGTCTCTGTCAGGGGGCAGGCAGAGATGCGCGTCGCCTCTCTTTGTTCTAATTGCTCAGATCAGATAGGAGGAGCTGCATACAGAGGTCTTAATAACAAACTTGGAGGATGCACTGGATATATTTCCAGGCTAATGTTCACTGTGAGGGGGCCTGGAAGACCACAAGCTGAGGCAAGCAAAGAATAAACTTCCATGATATTGACGAGATAATGTATGAGCTCTATGATATTTTCACATTATTATTGTCAGTATTCTTGTTTTGGTTGCAGGGGACACAGTAACTACAATCATTTTAAAAAGAAGGTCAAATTATGGCTTTTGACCTCTTGGACGGGAATGGAAGGATGGATCGTGCAGATTTCTTTTGTTCATTTATCTTAATGTAAATGAATATTTATGTGTATGTATATCTGTATATATGCAGAGATGTTTCTGTTGGATGACATAATGTATCTATTTGTTTTTAAAAAAAAAAGGCTTTTATTGTGTTATCCTTGAAATTTTCTTAGATGTGTGTGATTTGATGTCTTCCTTTTGTAATGTCGAATAAATAGACTGAACTAAAATATTAAGCAACACTAATAGTTCTAGTGCCAGGCACGAAATTTCAAGCATAGTTGAAAAATGAACAAATGCAGAGTCTAAAAGAAAATCAGTCTGAGTATTACAGATTATTAAAATCAAACAACTTTCTGATATCATCTTGCTACAGAGATTCAGGTCAATTGTCTAAACAGCAGGTGATGTTGAGAATAAAACAAATTTGACATTGAATCTACTGTCACTTTTCAAGTCAAGTAAATTCTACTAGCCCAAAATCACAAATTTGCCAAAATTTGAAAAAAAAAAAAGGGGATGGGGACCTCAGGAAGAATAAGAGAGGACGGATCACTCTTTCAGGACAGACAGACATGCAATAAGTGTCATATATAGTAGAGAAAAGTGGCAAAGTTTGGCAAATTTGTCAAACCCTGGTGACAACTGTGTCCTAGTGCATTGCCATGTTATTTTTGCTACTGAGTTACTGCAGCAAAATTGTTACGTTTTGCCCTTTTCATACTACTTGTCAAACATCTTGCAGAGAATTGAATCGTGAAAAACAAATACTTAGCACACTCAGATGACATCACACTGATGACATCATCGGGTTTATTTTCGGAAAGCTCCCTCCAGAGCCGCAGAAGACATCATTTTCACTGGCTGTGCAGTGCTGGGTCGAACTGAACCTAACATGTAAAGTTGGTGAGAGTGCCTCTTTAAATGAATGACGAACAGAAAGTTTATTGACAATCTTCATCACTCATGAAGACAGGTTTTATTGAATGAAAAATATTTGCTTTGCCTTTAGGAGTTTGAACCTGCTGACTTTCAACATTATGAATTCTTGAATTTATTAGCAGTAGCCTACTTCTTTACTTTACTGTTGAGTAATACTGATGTTTACTGATGAATAGCCTGAATTTATACACCTAAGCAAACTCAACTCATTGTCAGCAACACATTTCAAACTCTATAGGTTCTATGATGGTTGGAGTGGTAAGAGGTTTTGGTTATTAGTATTATGTTAATTGATTTAGACAGGATGAAACAGATACCCAGGGGAATTATCCCTTTTGGCCTTTGCAGATGAGATAATCCTGATACACAGTGTGAAACATGCTTTAATGTCTACACTGGTGTCTCCATGAGAGTCAAAAGTCATTACCGATTCCCTATATTGGTTTCCCACATTTCTTTTTCAGTATTTCCTCCCTTTCTGTCTCCTCCGCTCTGTTCCCTTTTCCCCTGGAAATGAAGAGGCTGAAAGCTCTCAGCATATGAGAAAAACCATGGTAACAACAGCTCCGCAGTGGATACGCTCACTTTGATGAGTATCACTAAGAAGTCTGCAGAGCAACACTTCAGACACACTTCAAGTAAAACAACAAACTTAAAATTAATTAAATTTAATACCTGACATGAACTCAATATTTTCATCAGCACATAACGCAAACATTCAAGTTACTGCACATGTACTGTATGTTCTGAATGATCTAGAAGAGAATTATTCAGCTTTGACACAGGTATAACAAAATGTGAATATACATGTATTTACACACAAATACACACAAAATAATTTTTAAAAGTATAACATATTTAAAGTTCCACTGAAACAACAGTCATTATCCATTTGAAATCAAAATTCACTTAAAAAAAAGAGAGAAAGTACAAACAAAGACACTGGAGTGCCACATTGATTATAATATCAGGAAATCCATCAGTAGTGACAAAGGGAATAAATGATACAATCAAACATTAAATATTTATAGCGAGAACTCTAGCACATTGGTTAGATATATATATATATATATATATATATATGAACTGATACTGCACATGTTTTCCATCAAACATACTGTATAGTATACGGCAAAATGTGTGATGTAATGTAATATATAACACACACAAAAAAGAAAAAAAGTTTTCCATTTACAGGTAAAAAAATCAAGCGAAATTAGTTCAAAATCAACAGCATGTAAATTCAGGTCCTAACACCACGCTAAAACAACTCGATCGCTGGTCATTTATTCTTTGAAATTTTATTTTCATAGCTTTCTGGGGATCTGGAGTTGAAAAGAGAAACATATTGTCAAAGATGTGTTTTTAAATCCAAAAAGTGGTCACAATAAATAAGAAAGTCACACAGAGACACAGGGCAATCTGAAAAACAATACTCATGAGCTTAAAAACTATTTGCTTGTAAAATCTTCAATATCTTCCATGTAGTTAATGGATCCTTTGTATTAAACCATACTTATAGTAAATATAATCTCTAAATCTATATATGGAAAATGTAACGTAGTTATAAGTTACCTGAGCTGAAGATAGCAGTTATATTATTGGCTGTATTTTAGGCTGCCTCTGTTAAAGGTACACTGCAAGAAGATCAGTACACTCCAGCTTTATGTAATTTGTTTTTATGCTGCAACCACTGTGTTCCCGTTGTGTCTGGTTGTTTTATGTTATGTGAATATTTCATTTTTCATTGATCCAGTATAATCATTACATTAGAATGCTGGTTTGTAATGATTTTTGTCCACCAATGGCTGGGACATCATGGCAAAGATTTGGTGGAGTAACACCAACTATACAAGGTGCTTCAAAAGGGCAGCAAGGTGACCACAAATATTTCATCATCTTATTATTATTTTTCTTTTTTTTTTATTATTGTTTTAATTGCATTGACCACTCAAAAAAATTGCAGATTAAGTAATGATTTCAAATTTCTTCACTTCAAGGCACAACTTTTTTCATTGGGGGATTCCTCAACCTCAAGTACATCAATTTATCCAGAGGGGAAAAAAACAAAACATTATGTTACATTATGAACACATTGGTCAAATAGATACCATCAGTGTTTTTGTTTTATCTTAAGTTAATTATCGTGTATTCATGAATTGAAAATGTTTATGCCAATAACACATTTCCATCTATTTCACCATGTATAGCTTATACCAAGGGCAGAATCACATCTCATTGACAAATATCTTCGGCCCTTGGGAAGTCACGTTATTCTCACAAATGATCGGTTTGCCGAGATATGCGTGTGGTAAGCTCAGGCTTACTTCTGACTGGTTGAAGCTACCTTGTCTGTGGACCTGCTGACCAAAATCCCCCTTTGACTGATTGAAACTGTCTTGTCTGGAGGGTTGGGGACCAAAACTCTCCTCTGGTTGGTCGAAGCTGCTCTCATTGTAGAGCCGCTGTCGCATTTCACTGGAACGTTTCCCAGAAGCACTCCTGGTTGGATACCTCTGACCTGTCTTGTACCAGCCTGTCTCTTTGAAGACAAACCAAATATTTCCGACCCACAGGACGACATTTACAAAACCGAAAACCTGGAGATGAAAGAAGGGACAGGAGTGAATGGCTTGTTTTTGTGTTTCAGTGTTTCATTTCTCGGTTGAATACCTACCGCAGATGTGTTAAGACGTGACCAGCGGGGCTCCTGGGTAGCTGTACATTTGTTCTCCTGAGCTCTGCAGGCTGAGATGAGCAGAAGCACCTGTGTTGGGTTTGTGGCCGTCTTGATGTCAGAAAGAGTTTTGGCCCAACAACAACTGCTGACCAGCCACGTGAAGGAGAAGATGACTGTAACAACAAAATCCTGCTCAGGACACAAGAGTAGAAAGGAGACATAAAGGGAGGAAGTCACACGGGATAAAGCAGTCAATTTAATGTGTTTCATGTCATACAAACGCAAACATTATCACTATATTGTATCGAATCCTTGCTGGGATTCACTGACCACAAGTGGGCCTCTGTTGTTCTTCAGGTACTTGTTCTGGTAGAAGACATAGACAATGGTTGCCAGCAGAGAGTACAGGAAAGCAAAAACACCCACAGTCAGGAAAAACTGAGCAGCTGAGGAAAAGTCGCCATCCAGGAAAAGAATCTCTTCTCCCTTTGCCTCGCACAAGGGAGCCTTGAAATGCACTTCACGTAATCTACAAGACAGAAAGAGGAGGTTGACAGTGAATGGGGAAAAAAACTGGTTGACATGTGAGAAGATTCAGTCATTTAATTCATGAATGACTGCATTTCTATATTTCCACCGTGCACCCTGAAACGTAATGATAATCTATTCTAGCTCCGTATAAATGAGTACTTTCGTCACACAAAAAATAGCAACAAGGCTGATAAACAGTCACTCTTTTCTCATCCTCCAAACATCCCAGCAGTGTTTACATAGTAAAAAGTCCCAGATGGTCTTGAGTACATACAGGTCCGCAGAAGTCAAAATGAAATGGGGACAAGAAAGATACTATTTCCTGTTGCACACCAGCTGATCAGTGACACCGAGTTGCAGGTACATGCTGCAAAGAAACATGTAGTGCTGTAACATGACAAGAGACTACCTGAGGTTAAGTCTCGACTGACAGTGTTTTTCTTAAATAGGGCAAGCTCGGAGAGAGAACAGCTCCTCTCCGCTGAGCCTGACAACATGATGGAGAATGAATTCTTTTTTTCTCTTTTTTTTATGTCTGGCTGACCAGTTTCCTGAAATATGCAGAGATGATCACCATGTGTGGTTAGTCTGAAAGCATTGCTTTGGGTGTCCAGTCAAATCTTCACTCTTTGTCAATTTAAAATTATTTAAAATGATCTAATTCAAAACATGTAAATAATCAAAGATTAAATTAAATGTCATAGAAACAAATTATATGACAATTAATATTTGTTCCTTATGTATTCATGTAATTATCTAATAAGATAAAATGTCAAAAGTAAAAAACAATATGGCAAATGAATGTATATTGTGGGCGTTTTCAGTGAATTTGCAGATGTTTCAGATGTTTGGGCATTTGAAACAAGAGTCGCTAGGTGGACATATGTAAAAGAAAGAACAAAGGACTACTTTACCTGAAAGGATAGCCAAAATCAATGTTGATGCTGAGGTTACTCTGGCTCCTGTCTGCACAGTCCACTTTAACCTGGAGCTGACCATAGTATCCTCCACATGTTGCAAAAGCACAGATGGCAAAAATCTTTGAAAACAAAAAAAAATAGTCATAAAAGGATCACCAGCTGTTGACAGTTCATACATTTTATATGAATGATATTTGATATTTATCCAATATCAGTTCTGTGAGAGCAGCTTACTGCATAATGTAAACACATCAATAAATTACAGGACTGATTATTGAGATTTATAATTAGTTTGAAAACAAAACCTGAATAATTTAAAGGTCGGAAGACAACTAACAGAGCTGCTCACTGTGTGCCAGAGGGTGGCCACAGCAGCACAGGGAGACTCAATTTGAAGACGCAATACACATGTCTGAACTCATTTTATCTATATTCTTCTTATGGAGAATGGAATTCATATAAAGTATCAACTACTTTGAATAGATTTTTCTTTACTTTTAAATATGTGGCACATGTTGCATCAACAAACTGCACTGATGCTAAACCAGACGGGCATTTCATCAAGTCATTTTTCAATCAGCAAATCATGAAATGGACAAAAACATCAAGATCACACTTATATTGTAATTCATACAATGTAGTATGCATTATAAGTGAATAGAAGCAGAAATAATTGGAAACTAAATGAAAAGATAAATGAAGAAATGACAAGACTAGAGAAATGAAACCTTACCGGAGCAAATATAACCATACACATTTAAAATCACAGATCTCAAGTCCAACTCCTCGCAGTGTCGAACAGCTTTTGTCATCAGGTTGAAATGCCCTTGATGTAGACAGGAAGAAGAGAGCGACTCTTTCCAGCGGAGGGGGAGGGCTGACAAGAGACATCTTCCCCAGGGAGGAGTCTGAGATTTTCTGTATCTCTGAACATTTGTTCACAAACACTGCAATAAACTGTAAATGCCATAATTGAGTGAATGTGTGCTCACTGTTATTGTAGGACCATAAGGACATTGTTCTCAAAAGATCTAAAGAATAGGGCTTCATCAGAAATGCAAAACCAAATATCTACTGCAGCATTTCACAACATCATTGCAATGAAAACCATGTAATGTATCTCCAAATTTAGTGATTTTGAATTATTTAGATACACTGAAGGATTAGCTGTTCCTTTGGGGACTGAGAAAGATCTTATACTTCTTAAGTTAGATGAACTATTTAAAAACCCATTGAATTATCTGAAAAATCAAAACACTGAAGACAGGCCTGTTTATGTGATGTTTTGGAGAAACATGGTTTCATAGGACAGCAATGATTTCAGCACATTAACTACTTTCCTGGACTAAAAACTTCAGTAGTGGTGGCTTAATAGAGTTGATGTTAAAAGACATACACCTTTGAACTTCAGTTCAATTCAATTCAAGATACTTTATTGGTCCCTCAAGGGGCAATTCAAGGCAAGCAAGCCTGCAAACAGAAATGCACATAGACAGTTCATTTACACACATAAAAAACATGATTTAACACGATGAAGTCTTCAAGAAAATTAGAGTAATACTGAAAAACTCATAAGTGGTTGCTCAAAGACATTCTCTAATTGAACTGCCTCATGTACATCAGCTGCATCACTAAGAACAGGCAAAAATATGCTTGAGACTTGACTTGTTTCAAACTTTGCATAACTTGTGTTGGGATATTAAGTAATCAAGGGCATGGTTTTGGGTCGAGGCAAATTGTTTAGGGTCCCTATGATGTCGCTTCTGCAAAACAACATTTAATATTGTGATCGAAATCATAATTAACCAATGCTCAGTGTGATAAAATAAAATAAACACTTGTACTGCAGATTATGTGCGTCTGCATTGTGATCATTGCGAATTTTCTAATGATCCACTGGTGATCAGGCCATTTGCATCGTTATAAAAAGGATTCTGCTGACCCCTTTTGGTGAAAAATCTGTCTTACAGATTTATTTTTAGGCTAGGATGAATTAAGCGTTGTGCACATTACTGAGTGAAATTAATAATGCACTGCACTGTAACCTGGATTTTAGCTAGAGGATATATCAAGTGATAATTTATTTTTACTCTGTGCTCAGTGATAACAAATATTCAGTTTGGCCTTTTTGGATGGAGGGGCTCTTAGATCCAAAAATGTAATTCAGACAAATAGCTCAGGCCCACTCTGTTTCATAAAATTCAAAATTTTAGGGTGAACTGATTTCTTACTTACAAAACAGCAGTATTATCAAATCTGTTGGAATTTCATGACCTAAAAAATACACACAACATGACAATCACAGAAGAGAAGGAATAACCAAGTGAGGACCTGGAGATGGTTTTGCTTGATAAAATGGCAACTTCTTCAACTTTTTTCTTTATTCAGTGGATTTTTTACTGGAATTTTCTTTCCATTTTCTATACAGGTGCCTGTTTTGCTAATACTCTTTTAAAATACCGCAATTACCATACCCACAGTTATCACCACTCCACTGGATCACACATTATGGTACTTTAAAATATTAAACACTTCTATGGAGTACAAAGTGCTGTAAAGCACATACTCATAGATATAGAGTAAAACAACACAGGATACAATCAGGATTAAAAGATGAAGTGGAAAAAGTTGCAAATAAAAATGGATAGAAAAGGAGAATATCACATCACATAAATGCCAGTCTACAGTATAAAACACTGGTTTATTGAACTGATTTGGCTGTGCAATATAACAACTGTTTTGGATGTCTTATAACTTATTATTGCCGTGTGTCATAGGGCTCTATTGTAAGTGTGATATGCTCTCCTGACCGTTAATCACCAGAAACCTACATGAGTAAAAACAGGTCTGCACCCAAAACCTTAGAAGCATTATTTATCCATGTGGCTAAGACAGAGTTTAATGTCCAGCTGCTGTGGGTATGACATTGACAATACTGCATGTTAGAAACATCTTAATATACATTTAAGTAAATACAGGAGTAAATGGGCCACTGGAAACTTGAAAGTAGTACAGGGGTAGCAGCCAAGCAACAATGGCTTAAAAAAGTCATTAGAAGTGTGTCTTGCAAAGTTATTTAAAAAAAGAAAGTGACTTTGATTGACTAATTCCCTCGGGCTGGCTTTTGATGTTAATGGCAAACTGACTGATCACATTTTCAGTCTACACTGAAATCCAGCCAGAAGAACTCTGTGCCAAAGGATCACTGGCTGCTTTTTGGTTCATATGAGGTTAAAGGATTTGAAAGGTAGTGAGATGCCAGACTTCACACAGCGTTTAGTAATCTCTTAAAATCAGTTCTGAGAGTGATGGATAGCCAGTGCTGCATGTAAAGACAGAAGTCATGAGGAGTATTTTAAAACCAAGCTGGAGGCTGACAGGAACATTAAACTGGGGTAAAAATAGAGGTTGATGCAACAGTCTAGATGGAAACAGATGAAGACATGAAATCCCCTCTGTCCAATTTGGTTAAAGATAAGAATAGTTTTGGATTTTTTGCAATTCTCAGCTTAAAGAAACATGACTACACCGGCTCCATTCGCACCTAAAATCAAACCTAAAGTTATTTTTCAAATACCCATCCAATTTCTTTTTTTGAATGAGGCTAGTGGAGCTGCGGAGATGCATGCATGTTGACTCATATTCAAATATTCAATCATTTTCTTCTTATCGTCAATAACTCACAACAGCAAATAAAGGGCAGAGATCCGATCATCAGGGTTTGACAGTTAATTCCTGTAACATCTTTCATGTTTTCAACCTTTATCCACAAAAAGAAATCCAATCTGTCTGAACCTTTCTACTTCTTTTATGCTATATATTATACTCAGCTCTATCATGTATAGTTCATTTCGGCACCTTCAGTATGTTAGTTGGTTTTGGTAATTTGATAAGTTGGTGGGGAATTTGCATCACTAAAATCATATCAACCGAGGCAGATCGTGCACTATTAGGTTAGTTTGTGGCCATGACAAGTAGAGGGGCCCTGTGTCAAAATCTAGTTTTAAGAACTCTGTCATTTTAGTTTATATTGTGCTCTCATGGAACATGCTACATGAAGTATTTCAGCAAAGGAGCACTAGTTGCACTGGACTTGAGGGAACTTGGAGGCGACGGGGAACATACACATTGCATATAAGGTGATATGTTGAGGGTCAGAGCCCCCAACAGGTTAATCCAGCCATGTGCTTACTAAACTAATCATTGTAAGAACAATAGGAAGTCGCCTGATATTCAGATTTTTAATCACTACTGTTACATTCATTTTCCAATAAAATTTTACTTGTTCAATATCTTGGATTAGAATGATTTTTGAAGAAGAGATTTCAGATGACACTGTAGCCTCCCTACCACCTTCTGGTAATATGTATTATTTAGTCTTTGATCATATAATCAGGTGTTCAGACACATCAGTATTCAGTATTAAGAATTCCTTAGGATTTACTACTCTAGAACACAGCGATTAACAAAAATTACAGTTTGTGGTGTGTGATCATCAAGTAACTCTTTAAATAAGAAAATAAACTGTGATATTTCAACTAAACATCCTTCTCATCGGATCCAATTGAGCCTATAATCTTATAGTGCATATTATAGTCAAATATTCACTGTGTTTGTAGCTTTGGTTGTTAAAACACAACAAACCAGATTACTTCCACTGCTCTTTGAATATTCAGCCAACAGAGGGCAGTACTTAGCTATGCCGACTGGGAGTAAAATCTCTGAAGCTGCAGTGATGAGCTCTTCTTACTTTCTCACTGCATTTGATCTTTCTTCTCTCTCCAAAATCCAGTGGATGGTTGTGTCCGCTGTATGTGCAAGAAGCTAAATACATCTCACCTCATCTGCTGTTGTGTGCACTGACTGGATAAATCATATATTCATACACTTGATGAGAAGATTGTGCTGGTCCAACAGCTGTAGGGTTTTTTTTCAGTCATGTTAAAGTGGTGAGGCTCCAGCCTCTCGCTGCATTATTTATGAATCTTTTTCTGGCATCATCTCCCCTCTCTGCCCTGAAAACTGTGGGAGGAATAGGCAAACATAAATCTGGTGGTTTTCATGAGGCCTCCACCTATCCTGAGCAAAAACACACTAAAGAAATGCACGAGTTGAGGTATTTTTTTTTTCTGGTTTTCTTACAGAGGGTCACCTTTGACCCGGAGCAAATCTAGAACACACAAAGATAAAAGTCCACTTAAAATCATTAAGGCAGAGTGTATGTCTGGTTAAAAAATGTATCATTCCAGTGTGGCCTGAAATTATAAAAAAGGATAATTAAACGGTGCAAATACTCTATAAAAGTGAACAGATAGAGTTCATTTTATCTACTGTATGTCCATCTATATCCATTGCTGTTAAATAAAGAAAATGATCAATATTGTGTAAGTAAAGATAATAGACAACAGGAAATAATGCATTTCTACATAAAAGGATGTCAAGAGAAATGTGAAACTGTGAAGAAATGTGTTCTTCTTGACCTGCTGCGATGCCACCTCAAATTCACTGCAAGATTAATGTCAAAGAGGGAACATGGAGATATCAGAATTCCATTTTCTACTTTTGCCTTTCAGGGGAAAAAAAACATGGAAGATTGTGTTATGTAAAAGGATTTGAACAGATAGGTAATTTCTTCAAAACTGGCTTCTCTTTACTCCTAAAAGCCAATTACTACCCATCTCTGTTTTAAACTGTTAAGCATTTAACTCCTCTGCAATCCATATGTCCAGTCAACTTCACATAAAAAAAACATCTGCTACAACACATATCTTAAAATTAATGCCAATTACCCAGGATGTAAACATATTGAAAATGTGAAAATGTTGAGCGTCATCATAAAGTATCTGCTGGGTGTGAAGTCCTCTCTGAGATGGCTATACTAGCTGCAATGCTGCCACTGACCCTATTCCATCAATCTCACATTAAAAGCGCTCCCAGCATTTAAATATTTCAAAAAGCTCCTCAGCTAACTCCAGAGAAGCTCTGAGCCTCTGTGTGTGTGTGTGTGTGTGTGTGTGTGTGTTTGTGTGCATCACTTTCACTCTGACAAACCCTTTTTTAAACTGTCTTTAAAATGCATCTAAACTTAGAGCTTTTGGCTGATGACTAAACACTGAGCTAATGTCTAACAAGAGGAATACAGATCTGAATGATGCAAACTCAATTGCACGAGATAAATCTGTTTCTGTCTCACTTACACTGTGTCAATCTTAAAGAATACATACTGAACAAAATAAACACGTGCATAGAATGGCAGCAATGAGCAAGAACTGAAGCAGGGAAGTCATGAATATATTATCATGCAGTTAGGTGATGTCTGGTGCGTCACTGTGTGCTTTACATATGCTGTCTGTGTCAACTCTGCAGAGGCACCCACATGACAGTGTGCAAAAGACACATGCACATTAAAGCACAAAACACGACTCCAGTGTGCTTTTATTTGTTCTATTTGTGTGGTTTTTATGGTTTCACATTTTCCTCTGACCCAGGTCCGTGTATTCTTTGCAGTTTTGAATTGCTTAGAGACAGAATGAATGTAAAAAAGGCTGTTAAAACTGGCATCAGGTGTGATGATAAAGTCAGGCAGTTCCCCATAGAGTATGACTACAATTAATAATGCATTTCTAGGGTAGGGTCATGGGAAGTTCAAATGATTCCTCTGATCTCCGCTAGTCGAATGTCTCAACAAGAGGTCACTTTATTTTCTCCAGGTTGAACCGATTCAACGGGGAGTTTCTGTTTTTTTCTGTTAACATTTATTTGACAGATATGTTGATATTTGAAAATATATCTAAAGTCAAGAAGTTGCTTTCAAGTGGTCATGTGACTAAATATCACAAGACCTTTATTAAAGGGACATTGCCTTAAATTTCATGCAAATTTCTACATGTTGGAAACAGCAGTTGAGAAAATAATCTCACCACAAGGTCCATTTAGTAGCTGTTCTGGAGGTTTCAATCATACTGTATCACATGATCTTCATGAGCAGATGGAGTTTGCCCAGTTGCCATGGAATTGTAGATGTTTATATTAACAACTGATCACATGGCTACTTGTATGTGAAAGGGGTTGCGTGTAGTGACGAACCCGCAGAGAACTGTCACCTGACTCTACAATTCTCTCAGCTCTTTGGAGCGTGTTTCTCACTGCTGATGAAGATTGTGTGATATGATCAAAAGCTCAGCTACTAACTGGACGTTGTAATGGGATTGTTTTCTAAACTTCATGAACATTAGTCTGACATTGGCAAGGCTTGAAGGCTTGAAAGGCAGAAATGTTCCTTTTAAAACACAAACAAACAAAATTGCAGCTGTTTATGACAAAACTTCCACACTGGCCTTTGTGTTGCACTACCCTGAAGAGCATCAACATTTAATGTGTACACACTCTAGTTGAAGTAGAGAAGCGGGGCAAAGAACATCAGTCAATTATTAATGTTTAAAAGGTTTGGAGAGTTCCGTTGCTGAAGTTAGTGCTATAAACCAAAGGATATCAAGAAAAGACTGAGGGGTGTCACTCTACTAACTGGCTCACCCACTGGGAACTGGCAGTGGCCTGTTGAGAACCTAACGAGCTGAGGACTGTGGGGAACACAGGCAAACACCTCATGCTGAGAATCCACAAGGATGAGCTGTGTGAGGAAAAACTACAGAAGGACTATTAAATGTCAAGGGCAACAGGAGATCCACTAGAGCAAAACTGGAGATGAGGAGTCCTTGAAAGCATGGTTACCTGCAGGGACTTTGCTGGTCAGACGCGTAAGGAACATCTGGAGTAGCAGCTAGTCAGTCCAGCTGTCAGATTCGATTTAATTTCAGAGGTGAAGTAGGCAGGCCTGTTCATCCTCTGTGCATGCTGAGTTCACAGTAAAAAGGCTGTCATGGGTGTGCTGGTACTGCAAGTACCATAATGGTGGGGGAGGTGAACACAATGCAGGGTCAGAGGGGTGACATGAGTGGTAAGAAAAGATAAGTATGGAGGGGAAATAACACTAACCTTGACTCAAACCCTAAAGTAAAAAATCTGAAATGGTTTCCATCAGAATGACAGTCATTGTGAAGGACGCCATGGTTTGATCTAATCACTGATGGGCACTGTGTCAAAATTTTAAGACATTAATTATCTTAGTTTATATTGTGCTCATATAGTGCATATCCTTAAGTTGTGTTTAATTAAATGACTTCAATCTAAGGAGGACTGGTTGGTGTCTGGGATTACATTAAGGCGCCTGTATAGTCTGCTGTGTGCACTGGGCTTAATAGGAACTTGGAGGCGACAGGGTACATTCACATTGCACGGGGGTGGGGGTGGTAGGTGGGGTGTGGAGTGGATCAATAAGGGCCTAAAAGCATATTTTGGAACAGATCAACCTAACCGGTTAATCAAGCCATGCAGTAAGCCATGACAGTGTTGCATTGAGCCAGCACGCACAATACCAGGACCTGAAGCCAATAAGCAAAATATAATTAAACCATCATTCATTTTATTATTTACCCCTCTGCTTTTATTTCTCAAAATGGATCTTGGTACCATGTTGAGATGGACCAATGCCAGTCGGTGACTAACTGAGCTCACCTGTATGTATAATTGCAAGTAGGTCAGTAGGTAAAGTGACAATATAGAGCAAAGGTTCCCAACCAGTGGGGACACAACATAAATCGATGATTAACAAGATAGTCATAAGCAGACATTGCTTAAGATGAATCCAGTCAGGAGCAGGACCAGGTGGTCAGACCAGCTCCAAAAGCTCACACTCTCATCAGCAGGGGGAGATATAATTATCAACAGATCAGCTCCAGTAGGCTATGTGGTTTAGTCTGCATCCTTTTACACCTTTTTTCACTGTCCATATCAGTGAAAGTCTCTGGTAGTGTCTCTCTTAATTCATCTAGGCCAACAGTGATTTGCCTGCCAGTTTAATTAGGTCAATAGAATCCTAAAGGTCAGAAAGTAGGTGTGACCTACAGTCACTGCTGTCCTATTGTGTCATATTATTTTATAATAAAAAAAGAGCAGCTGTCTTTGAGTCAACACATCTAAATCAAAGAAGTATTTGCATTGACACTGAATTTCATGCTGAGTAATACCATCTTAATCTGCCACCTCAGTGTTTTGAATTAGCAAACTATTAAAAAAATAATTACATATCAGGACATCAGGACCTAGGTTTATTTTAGATCTTGTTAAGACCAAAGCAAATTACTGGTTTTATAAATGTATTTTTTGTGAGTGTGTTTTCAAGCTTTCAAGTTTGTGTAAGGTGAAACATGTTGGCAATTTATGTCCTCAAAAGCAGATGCACAAAATCAGAGACTGCAAACTATGTGTCATATAAATGAGGTCTGTTTGCACTTAGAGGGACCTTCTTTTATTTGTAGGCTGCACTTGAAGGATTTGAAAAGTCATGTGACCACGTTATTACACTGTGTAATTTACATTTATATTAAAGATCAACGCTGTATGTTGGACATTTGCATTTGGCCAGAAAGTTGAACACCTGAAGATTTCTATTAAGCAAATCTCGATTTAGTAGCCTAGATGAAAAGCTCGTGTGACTGCAGCGTAATGCAGTTTCCTGAAAGAGATACCAACACATGCTACAACAATCAATTTCTCGACCAGGAGGCTACAGACACGAGAGTGAGAAGTCCAGTCTTTGTGGCTACCCCACCCTTCAACAACGCATGGCGCGAGGCGGCTCAGGAGCCATTCTGAAGGTTTTACACCGAATAATCTGCATTCCGCGCACAGCCCATAAACTGAATAATGCTCCCCATTTCAGTGACAATATCAGAGAAGTCATGTGGCAGCCATCTTAGGTGTACCACTGCAGAACGTTACGATGGGATAAAGGACGAGTAAAGGCACATCCTTCACTCTCTGGTCTGCTCCTCGGTTCAGGACCACGGCCAGCTCCCCGCGCCTGCGTCCCCGCCTGGCAGGCAGGGAGAGGCCATCGCCCGCTTTCACCGTAAAAAAAAAAAACCCTACAAAAAACAGAAAGCCGCTCTCCTTCCCCTCATCTGTGCACTATGTGCTACACTCCCCCTGCCCCTCCCCTCCGCTCCCTTCTCACCTCCCCCTCTCACATCCGCAGCGGTGACTGGCCAATGAAATCCAGAAAATACGTAAGCATCGACGAGTGCTCGGCGCAGGCGGAGAAAGCTCAGTGTGAAGCAGACTAAACCTCCTCCAGCACCACTCGTACTGCTGACATCTCTCAGCGAGCGAGTACAATCAGGGCCTATCCCTGTCTTGACTTCGGGCATACTCTACATGAAATCTAGGCACGGATAAGACAACGGCACAACCATCATCGGGGGACATAAAAACCCTCCTTTAGTAGGTTAGGATATCTGTAGGGACGCATCACCTCTAGAGCAAGATGTTAGATCCGTCGTCCAGCGAGGAGGAATCTGATGGGATAGTGGAGGAGGAGAGCAAAGAGGCGATGGCACCTCAGGCCGGATCCCGCATCTCTCCAAGCAGGACCAGCGAGAGCTCGGGTGGACTAGCGCCCAGCAGCAGCCGCAGCAGTGCCCGTCCGACCAGCCCGAGCCCGTCAGCCGCCAGCGAGGAGAAAGAGGATCTGGAGAAGCTGCAGAGAGATGAAGAAGAGCGTAAAAAGAAGCTGCAGTTGTATGTTTTTGTGATGCGATGCGTCGCTTACCCATTCAATGCAAAACAGCCCACAGATATGGCAAGGCGACAGCAGAAGGTAAGGGCCCTCGGTACAAAGGCATAATTAATGACCACATGCTGACGAAATGCCTCATTTCATATCGCAGATGTTGTCATTGATGACCTACATACGGTAGAGCACAGAGGGGGGTTGGCCACTAGGCCTATCCGATAGCGCACGGATACAGCACAGTCCCAGTGAGACCACTGTTTGTTTGTTTTTTGACGCAAAATGTTGAAATCCTCGGAGCATGACAAGGAGCACATAAAAGCGCTTCGAGCTCCGGATAGTGAAAGGACACATGGTACTGCAGAGCTGCAGACTGAGTGCAGTCCATGTTCCTCCATACACCAGTGAGATCAATCCCAGCAAGCCCATTAATTGAAAGGGCGTTCAAGAGACGGTAGATGGCAATTTAAAACAGGACGGCGACATTGTCCTTGTTGGCCTACATGTCACCGAAGAAAGCAGGAGCTTTCCATTACATATGCAGCTGTGTGTGTGTATGTGCTGTCTTCCTGGCGGATTCCCAATTCCAACCCGTTTGCGCCATCACTTATCCCGTCAATTTGGCCTCCCAAGGTGACTTTTAGGCACAGACCTCTTGAGTAGGACTGCTTAACAGCCTTTCTCCTCTGCAGATGAGCCTGGCTCCTCTTGGCGGGTTAACTACAGTAAATTCATTGCATTACATTTTTTTCAATGTCCACACTTTCCATTTTTTATACTGTTTTCTACAGGAGGTCCAGTTTATGACATTTATATAAGTTACTGTAAGGGACAAGGCCCTCATCCTGGTTTCACGTTGCTGCTGTGATGCTCCATTGATGTTTTGGGTCATGGTGTCCTTACTGTCAAAGTCACAATGCACAGGCCCTATTGTACTAAAGGAAGGCCGAATTGATTGATAAGTCAGGACATTAGCCCCAGCTTATTGTCCTTGATTTGTGCATTTTTCTGTCACACCAGAAACAGACCATCTACTGGTTGTATTCCAAGGCTGTAATGTCAATTTTCTGTCATTTGTAAGTTAAGGCGCAAATGCAATTATAGATGCAAGCGTTTTGTGTAGGGCTACCTTTATACTGTGAAAACATTGATCACCACATGGCTCAGTGAGACTGCAGTTTCTTGTAGTGCTCCTCACAAGGCAGAAGGTGCATTCAGTGTGGCTTCTGTACCTGCTGAAGAGTCATTCAGCTCAGTTAATCTACGGCCCATCATGCATCACTCATGTGAGGAAACACTGTAAACAACACTATGGAATTTGCTCCTGTGAGTGTTGTTTTTGTTTAACCTGCAGACAGTTCGTCTTCCTCTGGACACAGTTTGAGCCATATGGTCTGGATTTTCTGCTGACTCATGTGCAAGTGCATGTGGGAGGCATAAACCACAGTGTTTCCATGTATTTGTTTGATTGTTATCCCATTCAGCGTAGGTTACTGATTGTCTAATGCATGCTTAGTGATGCACTTGGTAGCTTAGACAGCCACAATCCTCTGCTGTGGGTGAGTTAATATCTAGACAAACAATCCAATGTCTGCTGTCAGACCAGGAAATCAAAGTGTGTCTGCCTGCCTACAGTCTGCCTCTAGACTTTGATTTGGTCCAAATATGTATCCTTTGGCTTAAACCAATCCCTTCAGAAAAATTACACACCTTGTGCAAAATTAAATGACAACAATATAGTCTTTTTTTAAACACATTTAATTGGTTTGATTTGAATGACACTGAAAGAGGATAATTAATTACATGGACACAACACAGTGCACTTAAATGTAAGTTGCTTACTTTCTGGCAGCTATGTGCATTCATAGTGTCATGGCATTGTACAGTAGCCATCATTTCACTGTCATTTAATTATATGTATGTCCTGTGTGATTATAAAGAAATTGTCACAAAATACACTTCATTGAAGAAAGACTATCCAACATTAGTCCAATATTTTCTCTGTAGATTTCTTCTCCACCGTGAACCTCCCTTGAATATGGGCTCCTCAGACGTCCATAAACAATCATTTATTAAGGAAATTCCTCGCAGCGTTGGCTACACAATCTAATATGTAGCCTATTACAATTTTGGATATTATAGATTAGTCACAGAAATATGATGAAGCAATTTCTGTAATGAAAAGACTTAAAGGCCTCAGCGAAACATGTGGAGCAGCTCCATGATAATCCGTTATTAGAAGCTCTGGCAGACAAGCAGCAGTGATGGGCTATCACAGAGAAACAGGCCAGGCTGCAGAGCATGCAAGCTCCACTGCTGCTTCTTGAAATGCATTGCTGTAACCTTGTGAAAGGGTAACACAATAGGGCAGTAGCTTCCTTTTGTGGGGCGAGGGAAACATTTTCTAATTCAGTCTAAAAGATGTCTTCACAGGCAGCAGTATGGATGCTGCTGCTGCCCGAATGTTGGTTGAGTGTATGTGCATATTTAACTGGTGACATGTGTTTGCATGCGAGGCTAATTGTCTAGGGACACACTTACACTAATGGCCCCTCCCTAAATATGTTGTATGTAATTTATTGAGGTTATTGACAGATATAGATTGTATTGGTGTAATTCATGGAATTATGGCACCATTGTGGATTGTCCTGGAGGGCAAATTCCTCATTCGCCTTAATGGCAATAAGCTGCCTAAAGTGTGTGCACAGAGGAATTAATCATAAAGGACAATTCAGATGGTAAAGACACGATGGCAATAAACTAAAATGACTACTTTGGTCCAGATTGAAATATCTCAACAACTATTTGATGGATTAACAATACAATATTGTACAGACATTCATGGTCCCCAGAGGATGAAGCCTTCTGACTTTAGTGAACCCCTGACTTGTCTGGCACCACCAGTAGTTCAAAGTTTTCACATATTCTGTGAAACATCTAGTGGAAGGATTGGCACAAAATTTTGCACAGACATTCACTGAATCCTAATGACTTTGGGGATCCTCTGATTTTTCCTCTAGTGCCATTATGAAGTTCACTTTTGTGGTTTTGAATCAAATGTCTCAGCAACGTTTGGATGGATTGCTATGAAATTTGGTCAGTTTTGGCTTATAACCAAATACCAGCAAAACAAATGAGATTTCCACCTGCTTCAGCTGTACTTTTTGTTTTGCGCCAATTAGCCAATTTTAGCATGCTAACATGCTAAACTAAGATGGTGAAGACGGTGAACATTACACCTGCTAAACATCAGCATGTTAGCACTGTCACTTAGAGCATGTTAGCATTGCTGACGTAAACATTAGCTCACAAAGTCGCCAGCATGGCTGTAGACTCTTGGTCTTGTTAATAAGCACAACTGAACAAAAAACCTGAAAAAGCTGTGAAATTCTTATTGAATGCAGATTTGAATCTTAAATGGAAGCTCTCATGCAGTCAAACAGAATCTAACATTAGCAGTCAAACTGATAAAAATAAAATTTGATAAATCAAACCCATAGATCACAATGAATGTGTATTTCAGAACTGAATAATCTCCTGGGTTTAGGATTTTTGTCAATTAGAAAGTGTGATGCCCCAAAGATAATCTGATCCAATCAGCTCATCTGCCAGCAGGCTAACTTAATAGAGTGCCTCTTGGCTCAGCATTTTAATACTACACAGTATGCTGTTGATACTCTGAGGGAGAGGAGTGAATTGTGCATTGTGAACTAGACTGAAATATAAATCAGTGATACTTGGATGAAGTTTGGTGTTTAGTGCTGTGTCTGGCAAAGGGTTTTGTCAACTGGTTTTATGTGGACTGGGTTTCCTGTCATGTTCTTACATTTTGAACCATAATGATTACCTTGTAATGAATGCAAAAACTGTTGTATTTAATGACAACTTACTGTATTTGAAACAGACCTGTCCATACCAAATAATATAGTGTTTATGGTGGCATAAGTGTCAACTCCTCTAATTTGCCATTAGTGTTGGTAAAAGCAAGAAGAACGAGTATTAATGTCTTGCCAGGACGAATGGTAGTAAGAGTAGCATACTGTATAGAGACAATATAATTTGAAATGTGAATAAAAATTAATGGTGAAGTTATCATTAGGCTGTGGAGGCTTATTGTGCATCAGTTTAGACACCAGGAAAAGAGATAAGAAACTGGCTGAGCAAGATGTTTGCATAGGCAATCACAGTATGGCACAATAGTCATTCATGGACATAATAATTTTAAAAACTAAGAAACTAGAAGAAGGGGCTGAAGGAGAGAGGCTGACATCAGTGGAAGAGGAATGAGTAAACTCTAACTGGTGCATGTGCCAGTTAAACTGCCTGAACTCATTATGTTCATGAAACACACAGTCATGTGGACAAAAGACAGTGCCAGTAAACAGAGAGTTCAAGTATGACACTGAAATCATTTGCATTTTTATGTAAGATGGTGTTTTGCCTGAAAAAAGGCATCCTTCGACAATAAGCTTTGAGTCTTAACAATAAAACATGTCAATCAGCATTTTAATGTTGCTGCTGAAGAATATTAGTCTCTCCCATTAAGTAGCAGACATTTTAGCATGTTTTAGCAACACTAGTATTGACGAATAAAGGTGTTCATCAATGGTAAGGACATGAAAGTGGATTCCAAAGGAGTGACAGCTGAAAAGCAGCAGGCGAAATACCTCCTCACCTACAACCTGTGCAGCCGCGTGTAACAAATCAGAGCTTCACAAATTAAACATCTCCTCTGTCTGCATATAACCAGGAGGGAAGGGTATGATCTTATTCATAAGAATACTGACAACGTCTTTTCCCAAAGGTTTGGCTACTCTGAAGGCAGCAATCGCAGTCAGGATCAAATTGATTCATATTTGCCTTGTGACCTGATATTTGTACACAGGGCAATCATGTACTCACAAAAATAGCTGCAGAAATGCAAATGTTACACCGCAGAGTGTTTGCATGTGAATGTACGGTATTTTATGTTTCAAAGTGGCATCATGTAAGCGAGTATTCCTCATAAGAGGCAAAGATGTATCTAGCAACATCTCGCATAGTGACGTTTCTCTCCTCTAACTGCTCTCTGTCAAAATACAGAATGTATGTACTCACAGAGCCTATGTAATCCTGTCTGCCGTCCAAAACCCTACAGTTAGCATGAGCTCAACCTTAATCCTGCTGGTACAACACAAAAAGACCCCTGTTTTCTGAAGGACACAGTCATTGGACATGAAGCAGAATTGTCTGATTGAGGACAGTTAATGTGTCCTCATACCGTATGCATGGACTGAAACAGATTAATCTGCAGGGCTCCTGTCATTCTTTTTTTTTATTGCTATATAAGATATAATCCCTGCTCCCAATACTGCACATAAATCATACTCAGAAAAAAGTGGAAAATGAAAGCCGGTTAAAAAGGGACATTAGACATTAGCAGCCCTGGTTGGCAATGCAACTCAAATATACATTATTAGTGTATATTTCTTTAATTACTATGATGATAATATGATTATTACTAACCTTATTAAAATTTAAATTAGGGCTGCATTATTTTCATTTGCAATTAATCTGCTGATTATTTTTTTATAATTATTTTGGTCTATAAAATGTCAACAAAAGGGGAAAAATCCCCATCACAGAGTCCTAGGTGATGTTTTCAAATAGCTTGATTTGTCAACTGTCCAAATCCAAAAATATTCAATGTACTATCACATAAAACTAAGAAAACTAGCAAGCATTCACATTTTAGCAGTCAGAACCAGTGTTTTTTTGGCATTCTGGTAATTACAGATAATTTCATTGGAATTGTGTTGTGTGATGTTGATATTAACATGGCAACAAAACTTCCAAATAGTCAGTAGTTGCTGATATTGGTGGACTGCTAGAACAAACCTCAAATAGATCAGAGTGCACTTTGTGTGTTTGTGCTTGAACAGTTCCAGCGACTAAAGATGCCTGTGCAGCCTTGATATATTAATCATAATGCCATTTATATTACTCAGTCACATCAATACATCTACATGTGTCAAACCAAACAGTTAAAACAAAGCAGATCAAAATTAAATCAGCTAGTTTCATCATGTTCCTGTCTTCTCAAACTGTAATTGTGACTTTTTTTTTTTTACATATAATTACGAGATAGTTTTCTCATGATTATGAGATTCTAAGTCATAATTATGAGGTATGGAAGTTATAATCACTGTACAAGAAAACTTCTGTGAATTTTATCTGATGAACACAATGTACATCATCACACTTTTAGAAATCTTTTTTGAGTCTTGCAAGTGAAATGAACGCGGGCAGCTGTTGGTGGTCATTTAGGGCAAAAGAATGTGTTAGTGCAAATGTGTGCGGTTATATTGAACCACACGAAACATTGCTTCAAAGGGAAAATTACTAGGGCTTGACTGGAATAAGACAAAGAGGAGAGAGACAGAGAGAGAGATTAGTAGTGGTGATTTTCCACATTAAAGAAAGAAGACAGAGGTAAGAGCTATAGCAGGATCATTACTACAGTCCTCTCTTGAACCTCTCTTTCCCTGATGACTCTCACTGAGGCACAAAGAACACAAACAGCAGGGCTCCCACGAGGCTGCATGTCAGGCAGACACTCACCCTTTAAGTTTCTTTCCTGTGCTATTATGGGTGTCACATGTTCCTGTGCCACCTCCTTAAAACAGAGTCAGTACACCACGCCCTTTCTGTCAAACACTAAACCACTATCTGCTTCAGAAGACTTCTTTTTTTGTTTTTGTTTTTTTGCTCAAAATCATTGCTTGGATCACTGTCATTGATGTCAAATGACAGAAGAAGCATTATCATCCATACACCAATGCAGTAAGACATCATAAATAATCATACTAGATCCATGTTGATAGCAAGAGATTAAAATGCAGAAACAAAGCTCAAGAAACTGGGCAGTTAACTTTTCTTCAAACTTTTTACTGTTTAGCCTTCACATCAAATAGGAAGCTCATAACCCTTCTATCATTATTTCTACAAAACTGCTATGATTTTTTAAACGCAACCCTTAGATATTCTACCTTGTTGAAGGGGAATTCATCACATGGCATCACACATCAAGTTTATAAATTGCCTCAAATAATGTCATTTTGGGGCTAAAGACTATAACTTTGAAAAATGAAAAACATCTGGAGGTGTGGAGTTGGAAAGAAGTGAGTTTAACAGACCTCTGGTTCCCGCTCCTCATCTCTGCTTGAAGCTAGAGTTGAATGTAGGTGCTAGGCTTTGACAGGTCGAATGCGCGGACCAAAAAATAAAACATGCCTGGTTCTGCTGCATCGATTTTGATCTTTCTTTCTTTTTTAACTCTCTGTCATGAGTCTGCAATGTTATAGGAGTGTAATGCTAAAGTGGAGTACTCTTTTAACCACTGACACTGTGAAATATTTTATAAACATCTTTTCCTTTTCCTTTCGTCTACAATCTTCAAAAGTGTTAGCGAACACTCAAGTAAAGACCACCTTTCAGAAATCTGATTAATGTAATCTGTGTGATCTATTTCACCACATCTTGAACCATTTGCTATTGATGAATACACGACGATGCAATCCTTATTGAGCATGTAACAAGACGAACAGATTGGCACGAGGATATAAATATTTGAGATAATCACCTTTAAAAGCAGAGTGAGAGCAAGAGAGATTTACTAGACAGGGAAAAGAGGGAAAAAGACATTAAGTGATTTGTGATGGGAGGGTGGAGGGAAAGGATTTATGTCTTAGACTCTTGATGAGAGTAATGCACCAACATCAGACAGAGATACCAACCCACAGTCAGCGTTGTGTGCTCTACAATATGAAATAGCATTGTAGCACTGCAGTAGGTACTTTTTATTATGAACCATAACTGAGAAATACTATCACACAAGGACACACGCAGGAGATAAATGCATAATAAATAAATACAAGTGTTTTAAAATGATTATTAAATGTTGGAGCACAGCCCTAACTTTCATACAGCACAAGGAGCAGATTTAACTAAGATCGCTCAGTGATTGGTTGGACTGTGTTGAAAATCATTATTAAGAAAGTACAGGACATAGATACTTCCTTTTGATTCTGAGAGCAATACCTAAGATTGCATATTTAACTGCTATGTACCAGAACTGCAACTAACAATTATTTTAATTAATAATTGGTCTGTTGATACTTTGTTAATTAATTAATCATGTCGTTTAAGAAAAGTCAAAAGTTCTGAGAGCCCAAGTTGAAGTTTTGTCCGAGCAACAGTACAAAACCCAAAGATATTCAATTTAATATGACATATAACACAGAAAAAGCATCAACTCAGAAATTAATTGATTAACAAAATTGTTGCAGATTCATTTTCTATTGATCAAGTAAACCATTAACTGATTAATTGTTTCAGAGATACTACAAACATATCACCCAAAGGATCATACCGAAATCTGTTCATCTTCCTCTCTGGTGGGTGACACTACACACCAGCCAGAAACCGTATTAAAGATTTTCATGGTATAACGCAAATGGTGGAAGTACACATGATCAGTCATGCAGTAACATATAAGCAGTACTTTAATGTTGTATCTGGTCGAGGTGTAGCTAATTTTAAGTGCTTTATATACAGTACTGTAATCCATAACAATGAAACATATTTGATAACTGATCATTTGTTTTGTATTGAAAAGCGTAATCTGACAAGTAACAGGTAACTATAGCTGCTGGATACAAAAGGGTAGTGGAGTTAAAAGTACAACATTTCACTCAGAAATGTAGTGAAGTATAATAATATAATAAAGTAAAATACTCATGTACAGTCCCTTTAAAATCGTATTCAAGTACACTACTTGAGTAAATGTACTCTGCTGGGTGCTGAGTAGTTAGTATGAGAAGCATTCAGAGGGGTATTTGTCACATACATGTTCAATTTTTATGCTTTTGGAACAAGTGTTATGGTGAACATGAGTGCATTTAATTATAAGTCATCAAATAAATGTAATCAAAATCAGGCAGAACAAATAACCACCACTTCAGGTATTCAGTAAATGAGCTATATGATTCAGCATTAATTGCTAATTGCTAACTGCTTTGGACCAAATTTATGCAAATTGTCCTATTGATTTTATCCTCTGGACGTCCACATGTCCATACCCCATCCATCCATTATCTATACTGCTTATCCTCAGAGGGTCACGGGGGGGCTGGAGCAGGAGGCGGGGTACACCCTGGACTGGTCGCCAGTCAATCACAGGGCTGACACATAGAGACAGACAAACATTCACACCTACGGGCAATTTAGAATCATCAATTAACCTAACCTGCATGTGTTTGGATGGTGGGAGGAAGCTGGAGTACCCGGAGAGAACCCACGTGGACACGGGGAGAACATGCAGACTCCACACAGAAAGGCCCCAGGTCGAACCGAGAACCCTGTGCTAACCACTGCACCACCGTGCTACCACATGTCCATACCATTTATGTTATGTTAGGTTGAGGGCTTATTTTCTGCTCTGTAACTGAATGCGCATAATGAGGAACCAGCTGAGCTGTATGGCTGCTGCCAGTGAGTTGGTGGTGTGATAATGGATGACTGTTACGAGAAGGAGCTAAGCTGGTTGTGAACACAGTGTTCTCCTGTATGTATCAGCAGTGCCACAGCTTCTGAATATCTAGCTTCTGACAGCAGTGTGGACACTGGTTATACAGAGCCAGAGCTCCCTGTTTCATCCCTGTTTGCCATGTGTCAGGCTCTGTCTGCAGAGTATACACCTGGCTGTTTACTGACTCCGCGGAGTGGTATTTACTCACACAATGCTGTGTGTATGTGTGTCTTCGATGCGTCTGGTTGGGGATAATAGCTTGTGCATCTGTCTTTGTATAATTGTACTTTTGTGACCACAGCCACTACATGATGCTGGTGTTTGATGAGGCCTGTTGCTGGTAGATTTCGTGCAGCTGTCATGCAGCGCTTGCCCCCGTACTCGTGTTTGCTGTTTACTCAGATGTGGGCCGTTGGTGTCATCTGCAACATGACTGAAATAGGCTTAGTCTGGCAAGAGGATTCAATGATAAAATGTTTGCTGAAAACCAACAGCAGCATTGGCCGGCTGCACTTTCCTGAGCAAACAGATTTATACACAGTATGAACATTTAGTTTGATATCATCACTTTGCGTATTTGATCTCACAAAAGTAAAGTTTACCCTCCTTTTTAGGTTGACATAAATCTTCATAGTATATCATAACAATGTTGATGTTCAGTATCTTAATGTTATATAAAATTGCAAGTTTTAGCCTAATTTTTCAATTTAGTTGTTGCCTCAGTCTTTAGACTAACATGTATAATTTTGGTCAGTTTTTTAAAAATCAATTACTAGTGTGTTTACCACTGAAAACCGCACATCTACTTTATTTTGCAGCCATTTCATTTTGGAAAACACCTTAATTTAACTTCCCTTTTCAATGTTATGTAACTTCTAGAGGAAGCTTAAGTGTGAGTCAGCACAGCACAGGCTTTATTGCGCTGAACTACACCAGCGACAGTATATACTGCATTCAATTAGCTAATTACTCCACTCATCACTGCACTGGACAAGGACAGCTCATACGTTATATACCTCACAGGCCATGTTGATCAAAAACTTCAAAGAGATAGTATAATGAATATAATCTTAATCATTACACATGATTATTGTACATTACAGATGTTATGTAACCTGCTGTTACTCTGGTTTAGTTCTTTCCTTCTTTGTAAACCCATGGAGGTTAGACAACAAATGCACACATGCAGCAGCACAATTCATACACACACAGAGAAAAGCTGCTCTTGTAAAACAACTTAATTGCTTGAAATGTTTGAATATGACCTGTACTCAGCTTTCTCTCTCCTTCATTGGAAAGAGAGAAAGATGAGTGGCCAAAGATGAATGACCAACTGGTGAGAAGATAACACTTAATAAATAAATAAATATAATGTGTAACTTATAATTTAGAATACATGTTATAAACTGTATATTGCACAGCAGTTACATACAGGACATTCAGGCCCTAGCTATCACTTAAAACAATTGCAGTTAAAAATCAAACACTTTTTAGGTCCATGTATTTTAGGTCTAAGAACTGAAACGTAAATAAAGTCAGCACAAATGTGTGATCTCTTTTTTGTTCCGTCACAGTCAGAGTTTTTGATCCGATACACCTGTCTATAAGACTCTCTGGTGTGCAACAACTTTGTAGTAATTGTTAGGCCTAATACATTTTAAATGTCATTAATTTAAGGCCAACCAGTGAATAAATAATTAAAGGAATCAATATTTCCTCACCAGAGTTTTGTTCCATCCTGGCAGTGTGGAGAAGGCTTTGAAACAACATTCAGGACTTCATGTTGGACTCATGACCTCAGTATTATTAAAATCCCGACTATGGCCCTCAATAGTCTCTACAATTTACAGATCCCATATGTAACGATCCCCCAGTTACATTGTAGAAAGTGATTGACAGCTTTCCTCTCTTTAAAATAAGTCATTTTACCGTTTATTGTTTCCTTTGTCTACTAAAAGTTATAAAATATCTTCTATCATGTTGTATACTCATCCATCCATTATCTATACCGCTTATCCTCAGAGGGTCGCAGTGGGGGGGCTGGAGCCAATACCAGCTGACATTGGGCGAGAGGCGGGGTACACCCTGGACTGGTCGCCAGTCAATCACAGGGCTGACACATAGAGACAGACAAACATTCACACTCACAGTCACACCTACGGGCAATTTAGAATCATCAGTTAACCTAACCTGCATGTGTTTGGATGGTGGGAGGAAGCCGGAGTACCCGGACAGAACCCACGCGGACACGGGGAGAACATGCAAACTCCACACAGAAAGGAACCGAGAACCCTCTTGTTGTGAGGCGACAGTGCTAACCACTGCACCACCGTGCCGCCCTCATGTTGTATATGACATACCAAAAGTATATTAAAAATATCTTTATAATTGTTTCATCCCAAATGTATAGAATTTCTCCTGCACTCCACTCACATGAAAAAATGGTGGCAAAAAGGACCAAATGTAGGAATATCCTTTTCGGTTCACTGAATCACTAAAGGCAGCTTTCATTTTACAAGATATGTTCCCGACATGGCTTAAAACTATAATCCTGTGTCATATATATTTTGAAATTGAGTTTAAGTTGAAGCGTCGTTATACGTTTCACAGTGACTCAAATATCGTATCAGCCACATGGTCCAACCATAAACTCAAATCCATAGTCATTTTGAACTGTAATGAAGTTACTGTACATCAAGCCAATGCAATGCAATGTGCATATCCCCTCTATTGATATGTGAGGGGTGATTAATGTCACTGCCCACTTCATTGCAAGCCAATGAATCACCTTGTAACATTGCAATCTTGATAAGAGCCACAGAGAGAGAATCAATAAGAGCAAAACAGGAAAGTATATCTTGGGAGTCTGGCGATACTGATGAAAATGGAAGCATTTTCTCCCATCCATCAACATGTTTACTAATCAGCACAGTCCTCCAATCAGCAATGAAATAAAGAGCACCCAGAATTGAAAGTTATAAATACTTGGACACATTTCACCTGGTTTACTGCTGTGTACTTCAATGTCAGCTCTCCAAATAAACACACACACACACACACACACACACACACACACACACACACACAGAGTTAGCCGCTTGCTGTGTTGTCACATAAAGTCAGATCGGCCGAGAGAAACTGTCAGCAGAAGCAAAAGTATTATTAGCTTTGACCTTTCATGGTGAAATCTTCAGGTAAAACAGGAATGTGTTCTGCCAGTGTTTGGATGACGGCCAACACCTTATCTCTTAGAGTTTATTGTAATATTTCTTCTACAGTTATATATGAAAAGGGAATTTGAAGTTAATATGTAAAGTTAATAAAGGCCACTCTGTCCTTGGCCACGTGGATTACAGCCAGGGCTGTAACTAATGATTCAATTCATTGTGGATTAATCTGCCAGTTACTTTCTCGAATAATTGTTTTGTCTATTTATGTCAGAAAATAGTGAAAAATTCAAATGATAATTTCCTAGATCTCACAATGACGTCTTCAAATTGCTTGTTTTATTCATCAAAATCCAAAGATATTTTGTTTAATCCATCAAATCCTCACATTTTAGAGGCTGCGCAAGCTTTTGCTTAAAAAATTACTGAAACAATTGATCAATTACCAATTAATTATTAAGCTGCTGTTTCATTTTCTGTCAATCAACTAATCGATTAATTGTTCCATCTCTAATTACAGCTCCTCAACAATGTACAATGAAACTGATTAGAGGTCTATTTTGTCTACACACTGTAGTCTAGTTGCTTTTGGACACTTTAAACAGTTGTGCTGTTTCCACGCACCAGGGTCAGGTTGTGTTCAAGAAAGCTACAGCATGTGTGACCTCAGGTTGAGTGGCATAAGTGCTAGCTTTGCCCTAAAACATTTCAGTCTGCTTGGTTCAAGTCTGCTTTGTAATTTTTGTACTTTTTCTCAAAAGACCAGCAGCCCTTCAACAGAAACCATCTCAGCCCATATCCTAACTCAGTATATTACACATAGCTCATGCTGCTTTCTTGGTTTTGCTTTCCCTGTTGGTGAATTAATTGTAGCTCATCACTCAGCATGCCTACACATTAGCCTGAGCATTTTTCATGTATTAATTTTAATTAAAATGTTTACCCTACATAAGACCCCTGCCTGGAAAACAGTACTTCAGAATTTAATAAGAAACATGTTCTCATGAGAAAAAGGAATGAAAGTCTTATAAATGAATGTTAGTGTGTACATTATATACAATATTACAATGTACATTATGAGGAAAGGCAATACAAAGTGAAAACTGTTTGGATGTATTCATCCTCACCCTCTCACTTTCAGAAATGGACAAGAAACCAAGGGCGAGTATGTTGACTTCAGCCTCTGAGTGTCTCCATAGACCGGACTGATTTGCATACTGGTGTTAATATTAACATTTCTTGCCTCAGGATGTTCCTTGAACACCATGCTCTATTAAAACATAGAAGCGCTGGTCCACACTTTCTCTTTAATCTCACATCTAGCTGTTGCAAAAATGAATAAACCTGAAACCTTGAAGCAGAAGCACAAGTATTGATCTCTGGTGTTGTTGGTGTGCTGTTATGTGTTGTAAGTGGATGTTTTATGTTTGGACATTAAGTGGTATATCATCCTGAGATTCACTCTTCCGCAACAATCGTGAATTGGACGAAGTGCGAGGGGCCTTTTTGGTGAAATGATTTGTTAGACTTTGAGTTGGTGTTTGTTTTATTCTTATTGGCAGTGATGGATAGGTCATCTTAGAGGTCATTTTATGTGTTTGTGTAAATCTTTCTTATTTGACCAAACTCTGGCACTTTCACTTTGGCTTTAATAGAGAAGTTTTCTGTTACATCAGCCTCATTTCCTGAACATTACTGAAGGGGGGTTGGAGTAGTTAGGTTGACACGCAGATGGTGATGAGATTGCCTCAGAGGCGCATGATATGTGGTACTTTTCCATCACACTCCCACACCAAAGTCTGTCACTTGCAATGTGCGGCTGAACGCACGCAGACACACACACACACACACACACACGTTACCAGCAGGTCCTTGTGCTTGTTTGGTATACACAACAGCTTGAACTGTAGATTGAAAGCAGTTGTCAGAGGGAGATTGTCAGTCTATTGACGGTTAGGTCACTGACTCAGTAACCAAGTGTGAAATCAATCCCAGGACATCTAGACCTGAGTGAGGATCGAAAGTGAAAACAAAGGGAGAGATGGAGAAAACATCACACATGTGCAACACAACTCTTTGTTGTCTATTTTAATGAAAGATAGATTGTTGAGTGCTGATGGAAAATATAATGAAAAATATTCATAACATTCCCATACATTTTGTGTATATCCGAATTGTTTTGTCTAATTGTACATAAATGCTTTATGTCTGCTTTTTGTTAATAATGGTAAAGGTATAACAGGCCTAAGCTGAACAAGACTAAATGTCTACAGCCATGCTAGCAGCACTGTGAAGCTGCTAAATGCTAACATTAGCATGCTAACATGCTCACAATGACAATGCTAAAATGCTGATGTTTAGCAGGTTTAATATAATGTTCACAATCTTAGTTTAGCGTGTTAGCATGCAAATATTTGCTAAATAGCACTAAACACAAAGTGGTTTGGCAGCTGAGGCTGATGTCAGTGTCATTAGCTTTGCAGGTATTTGGTTAGAAACCAAAGTATTGGGCAAATTAAAGTGATGATGGCGCTAGAGGAAAAATCAGAGGATTACCAAAGCCAGTAGGATTCATCCTCTGGGGACCATGAATGTTTGTATGAAATTTGGTGCCAATCCATTAATTAAATGTTAAGATATTGAGTTGAGATATATAGACTGAAGTGGTGAACCAACCGGCCCGCTGACCGACAGACCAATCAGCAGACCGACATTGCCATCTCTGGATCCTCGTGGCTTAAAATAAGTGTGATGTTGTACCTTTTTATGCTCTAGTATTTTCTATTTTATTATGGCAGATTTCTTCCCTGCACACTCAAAGCATTATGTTAGGGACGTTTATTTATTGACATTGGAATCTGACAAGGGTGTGCCTTGTCACCTCTCCTGTTTGTGATATTCATGGACATGATATCAAAGCGCAGCTGAGGCATGAGGCGAGTTTGCCCAGTTGGGTGATATTTAGGTGGCATCTCTTCCATTTGCGGATGATGTTGTCCTTTTGGCTTCATTGGACCGTGACCTACAATGTCCACTGGAGCAGTTTACAGCTGAGTGTAATCAGTTGGGTTGGTGGATTGCTCAGTTCAGGTTAGGAGGGCGGAGTATCCAAGTGGAAGAATTCAGGTACCTGGGGGTTTTATTCATGAGCGATGGTAAAAAGGATTGTAAGATTGACCGCCGTTCAGGGGCACTGGCTGCAGTAATGCAGGCTTTGTATCAGACTGTAAGTAGTAAAGACACAGCTGAGCTGAAAAGCAAATATCTCAATTTAACAGTCTGGAATCTTAGTTCTCACTCTTACCTGCAATCACAATCTGTGGGTTGACTGAAAGAATAAGATTGTGGATACAGTCAGCTGAGATGAGGTTCCTGGTTTCACTTCATGACCATGAGGAGCTCAGAGATTTGGACCTTGTTATTGACCTGTCTAAAAGGGGATGCAAAGATAGATTTAGGAAACACTACAGGGATTACATCTCCCAACTGGAGTGCTTAGTGTTCCCCCAGGAGGAGCTTGAGGACGTTTCTGGGGAAAAGGATGTTTGGGCTTTAAATTAAAAAATTGTTGGATACTTATTGTTTAAAATAATGTCTGCTTGTTTTGACACATTTTTCTACCCTGGATTTAACAGTGCGGTGTCCTCTGTTTGCCCTTGCTTCCACAGATAACCAAGCAGCAGCTTCAGCAGACCAAGGATCGTTTCCAGGCCTTCCTCAATGGAGACACACAAATTGTGGCTGACGAGGCATTCATCAATGCTGTGCAGAGCTACAATGAGGTACCAGCACACCATAACCGTAGCAGTACAATCACAGTCTGAGCCATTTTGTTATCCAAATGCAGGGACTTGATTCTTTTAAATGAAACACTGAATGTGTTGTGCTATCGTGACATGCATTGTTCACATATGTGTGCACTTTTGGAGATTTCAGAAAGATTAAAAAGTGCAGCTCTGTTATCTGTTAACACTTTTGTGACATATGTGATGTACAGTATTTGTTATTGTGTATGCATCATATCCTCTGGATGATGTCAAATCAGAAATGACCAGCTTTCAGTCTAAAAAGTCAAAAAAGCACTACACAGTCAGAAGCTTTTCACTGCATAGATTATGAGTCAGAGCATGTGGCTGACACAGCCATCTTTTCCAAATTCACTATTCAATTCGCAGATGAAAAAGTCATTATTACTCTGCATACAGTACAAAAGGCATGGCAGATAGTGGGAAACGTAAAAGGCCAAATCCATGATGGAAAAACAAGCATAGCCATTATGAACTAGTATGAGGTTGGAATCATCAGGAAACACACACATAGGCTGCCATGGAAGTTAATTACAGGATGACATCTCTAGTATGTGACAGCTAATCAGGAATTTAGTTTATTCTGTGATATTTAATGTTAATGTGAAATATACTACAAAAGTTGGGAGGGTGATGAAAATTATTAGAACGGTACCCTGAAGTTGAAAAAAAATTAACTTTTGAAAGATGTAAAATATGTATCCAGTATAATGCACTCACATACTGCAAAGACATTTGTCTTATCCAACCATCATCAGTGTCTCACCAAACTATAAGGAAAACACATTTTTATAAAATGAGAAGCGGGTTCATGGCTTCTAACATGTAAACCAATATTATAATAAAAAGTACGCAGTATAAATAATATCTTGCAATACTACACAATGAATAGGAGTACACGCTTCTTTTGAATGCATTTAGTCATATTTTTCAACAAGACCTGTGATTTTGGCTCTTGAGACAATTATGTCTTGATGTATTGTTGTGATGATATTTATCATTGTACTTGTGTGGCTGAGAGTATGATACCAGAAGACTACAACATCCTGGAAAATGTTCGGAGTTGTCGCTAATTGGAAAAACTTAAAATCAGTATGGCTCCCTCCTTGTTTTAAGAAGTGTGTTTGGTAAGACACTGATGATGGAATGACAGAAACCTTTTTTCCGGTCACTTTTTAATTTCAACTTTCTTGCACTCTGTAAACATAATGTGTAAGTACAGTACAAAAGTCCATGTTTTTTTCCCTCTTGGGTTAATTAGAACCTCATCTGCAGTGTGTAGATCGTTTTTTCACTGTATCTCAAAGAAAAATAGTCAATCAATACATTTCTCGTCCATTTAAAGTGGCATGTTTATTGAAACAGTCTGAGCCACTATTATTAGCTAAATAATGTGGTCTGCAGTTTTCCAGATGGGAAACTAAGGATTAACTTGAGATCTTATTAATTTCAGCCTGCAAACCTTTGTTATCCACTGATATATATACCAAATGACAAGGGTAATGTACCACTGTACTGTAATGTTTCAGTACAGTAGTTGCTGCGTTTTAGCCATAATGGATGCTAAGAACAAAATGTGACTGTCAGAGTGACGAAGCGCTCAGCTCTGATGGTTACTTTGCTTGATGCTGTGACAATATAGCCTCGCCTGTCTCTGTCGCCGTCGGTCTGTCATTAGCAGGAGACAGAATGCAGCCTTGGCCGTGTTGAGTTGTTGACAGCCTTACATATATGCCTCGGATTTTTCAATTCAAAATGAACAAAAACACTTTCCTTTTGCTGATGAAGACAGACATTGACTGTTTGAGACAGAATATGACAGAAAACCTTTTCACAACTCCTATGGCTTGTCCTCTACTATAAATATGAGTCTGTTTAGAAGTCCTGAGCTACTAAATCATGACCAATCACTTAAAATAATAAGTGCTTCTATTATATGAACCTTGATCGCTTACAAAACTGTAATTAGTGACATTGGTCTCTCACGATGTAGGTGTTCCTAAAGAGTGACCGTGTGGCTAAAATGGTCCAGAGCGGCGGCTTCTCGGCCAACGATTTCAGGGAAGTGTTCAAGAGGCACATCGAGAAGCGCGTGCGCAGCCTTCCAGAGATCGACGGTCTGAGCAAGGAGACGGTGCTCAGCTCCTGGATGGCCAAGTTTGACACCATCTACCGTGGTGATGAGGATCCACGCAAGGCGCAGCAACGCATGACTGCCAGCGCGGCCTCTGAGTTGATCCTCAGCAAGGACCAGCTGTACGAGATGTTCCAGAATATCCTCGGCATCAAAAAGTTTGAGCACCAGCTGCTTTATCAAGCCTGTCAGGTAAGATCTCAAGCCCACAGCTGATACGTCTCACACTTTTCACACTTGGCCCAAATATTTCAGTGCTGCTGCAGTATTGTTTCAGTTTTTCATAATGTTAAAGAGGATTTGCTGCTTTTCTCTTTTTTCTATCATTGTAATTTGAATATTATTGACAAAAACAAGACATTCAAATGCGTCACTGTGGGATTTCAGAACTTGTGATTGGCATTTTTGCAGCCCTCGCTGAGTAGGCTAAATCCAACCATAGACCAACTTTTGAGGTGGACCTGAAATCTCTTTTCTGACCACCTCAGCACTGACAGTACCTTTCACAATTCACCAAATGTACCAGATTCAAGCAAAAAAAGGTCTGAAAAAAACTAGCCAGTGTGAAAACACAGTCTTCTAGTCTATCTGAATAAAACAACTGTGTGACATTAGGATAATGGACATAGAATCACCAGATTAGCAACATACTGTATGTCAAAATAGTCCTTGAAATGTGATGTTTAATCAGACAAATGCTCAAAAATAACCCCTCTTGTATTCATCTAGTTTAATGACTACATTAATGATAATAATAACTGTTTAATGACTCTAGGTGTATGTTTATTTATTAATATTTGCCATGGACAACATGTCATTGTTGTCTGTGGCTTGAATGGACATATTTTAAAAGTAAATATGTCTTCTCAAGATATATCTTCTGATACTGGGCCAGCAATACTTGATTGTAGTGGAGATATGTTGAGATTGCAGCTGGATAATAGTGGACACTGGGGGTGCTTGTGTCAGACATAACTCTCCCTTGCTGTCTTTACTGCTTTACTGCTCTCTATGGGCATGGTGAAAGCAGCACTAATGTATTCTTTCTTCAGGAGCTTGATTAAAAGTCTTATCACGACAGGATTTTGAGGAGGGCTCCAACACATTATATTGCATAAAAAAAACATACCTCTTCATTTCATTTAGATCTAATGGACCCACCTCTTGGAAGCCAATGAGTTTCAAAATGCTGAATTTCTTTGGACCAGGTGTCATCCTTCTTTCAACAGTTGCTCACGTATAAATCTGCGCAGATGGCATGAGGTGCTGTTAAACAAATTAGATTGTTCAGTATTGTTCAAATGTCTCAGTTGGCAAAGATCAATATAGGCCCTGTTCTGCAGAGTGTTCATTTGTTATATGCTTCTAATGCTGAGGTGCAATACATCACCATAGCCTCCAAATCCAGTGTGCATTTTCCCTCCCAAGCCTTTGAAGATGCTTAACCTAGTTTTTTGTTAATGTGCTGGCAGCAGAGCTGTTAGTATAGGGTCAGAAATCTGCATGCAGAACATAATACCATCTCCCTGAACAGATCCCACTGTGAGCAATGCAGAACTACAAAAGAACATTCAACAATACACCATCATAAAGGCATATATGCTGCAGAAACGTATGTGTGCAGCTTCATACTGTGGTGTAATACTGATTTAGACAATTATGGGTATGTATACTGTAAATGGCACATGGATTCAGATCATAGTTGTGAAAAGGGAGAGATTTGGTTTAAATGGATAATCCATATACCTACATGAAAACGAATAGTACAAAATTTGCATGAGAGAATTTGCAGCTTTTCCAACTGTTCTTGGGAGTCCTCGTTTTATTTGCTGGTATAATGAATATATCAGACTGTACTTATGTTGACTTTGAGCATCTCCTCAGCAACCAGCAGCCATATATTGCCCTCTACTAAATGATAAAATCCTCACTTAAAAAGAGACGCAGCAATACAGTCAGCACGGCTCAGAGCTGCTGGGATCTGATGAAAGGTTTTCATGGACTGGCTGGGATTCAGAGGCCATCATTTTTTAGCTGTTATCACTGGGGATTTACAGTTTTTGCAGTTACATCCAAATAGTAGAAAGGAAGCACTGGTCTATTTCTGTCTCATGCTGAAGTAAGAGCAGCCCCTGGAAATGACTAACAGACTGATTAGACTGGTATGGCCAGCGGCTGCGTCAGCCAGACTCCGAGCATGTTCCACCCACTGATGGCTGCACAGTTATTTAGCTATGGTGACACCAAGCGTGACCAAACAAGTGTAAGAAAATGTGTTTGGTGTCTACATTGCAAAGCAGTTTTGTAAACCATAATTATTAGCACTTTGTGTCCACTTTTAATGTTGCCTATAGTATCATTTCCTAAAATAAATAAAAAGATTTGTGTTTGAGAAACTGTCTGTGGAATGGTACAGGTTTTATATTTAGTTAAAGTAAAACCATCTGTGTCAGAAATCAGTCAAATAACTGCAGACTGCCTAGAGAGTAAAAGCAGACAACCAGCACATGAAAAGATATTCTGTATCTCTCAAATCCTCCAACCAAAAGCCTTTGCTATACACACATTTAGCTGAAAAAGTATGCTACAGCACATTCTGAACAGTGCACTGCAGACACTGCATGACATTTAACAGGTTATTATTAAACTTTGTCAAAGGATTTATGATCCTTATTATGACAATTGTTTTTAAGCCGCAGTGTGTTCTGTAAGCCAAGAAAGATAAAAGGAAGAATCAAAAACAGTAACTCCAACATTTATATTTTATCAAAATTATCTTGCTGATGCTTTACAGGGACAAATATATTTTCTTTATTTTGTAACATATCTTATTTGCATTTTTGATACGGTGGGTGCTTCAGATAATTTCTTTGTTTTAATAAAGTCTCTTTTACAGTATAGTAGCCTAATGAGACATTTCACGGGCCTATATTTCTTCAGTATTAATTTTACATAATCTTCACAACTCACGTGTTTATGCTTTTATATAGCCTAATTTGATTGGTATCACAATTGGTTTAACAAAAACACACGCTATTATTACCATTTTTTGTGTGTACTGCGGTTTAGTACTAGTTAGTACAAAACAAGCTAACAGATATAAATGTATTACCATACCAGCTTGTAAGGTGTGCAGATAGCAAGCAGATGCCTACTTTAACATACAGCATAGAAGGAGCAACAGTGACATTAATTTAAAATCGTGCTTCTGGCAATGTAAGGCTAATATTTACTCTTCTTTTAATTCTGTTTTGGTCTATCTGGGTCTACGTTAGCGTGATGACATCAGCATTCAGTAGGCTACGTTACTCCGTGAAACGTCAGACAGCGTTCTCTATGCAAACTTTAGGGGAAAATAATACAAAGTATTATACAAGTAAATGCTATTTGTTTTACCTGTTATCCAGCAGCGGTTTGCATCTTCGATTGTATTTTTGTGTTCTTACAGATGTAACTATGTGCCCGCAATTATAAAATGTTTGCCCGGGGCGAAACCAACGTTTAAATCCAACATTTCTACATGGTACGCCGATCTGCGCTCCTCTTCTTCTTCGTTGGAAATGGTTGACTCAAAGGTTGGCGTCACCCCGGGAAAATCTCTTTATCATTCCAGGCAAACTGTGGGCATCTTTGTGATCACACAAAATGTTAATGTTTTAAACTTTAAATGCATATGGAGTGATGAGGTTACAAATGGGGTTAATATAGTTCCTTCGCTGCTCCAGCTCTACCTTGTAAGCTTGTTGCTAACTTCGCCTGGCGTTTGGTGGATTTATTAGCTTGTTTGCTGTAAGGGCTGCCCTCAGGAGGTTGATGAGCGCGAACCACACAGCAAGTAAAACCAAAACAATTAGCTAAAAGAAGCTCAAAAGCTGCGCAGAACAGCAGATATGGTGCCATTTCTCTGTGACTTTTGCATTGTGAGCTAGCCTTTTACTTTTACATAGTCACATGTTCAGTTTTAATATCAAACGTATTGATTAAAGCAGGGTTTAAATGCTTAAATACTACCTGACTAAAATAGATTATTTGTTTCCTGTGGTATTATCAAATAATTTTTAATTTATTTTCTCAATTAATATGAATGAATCATTTTGTCTATAAAATGTCAGAAATGTAAATTTCCCATGTCTAAGGTGACATATTAAAATTGTAAGTTTTTTCCAAATAGAAGTCAATTCATTATCATACATGACAAAGAAAAGCAGCAAATCCTCACTAATCAGTGAATGTTTGTCATTTTTGCTTGAAAAATTACAGACACGATTAATCGATTATCAGAATAGTTGATTCATTTTCTGTCTATTTATTCATTGATTCATTGACACATTGTTTCTGCTGTTATGTTAAAACTGCTTACAGATTCTCATGCTAATCACTGATATTTATTCACACCAGTGGATTTTCACTAACTAAAATTATTCCCTAATCTCAAGTGGCTGATTTAAATGACCTAAGCCTGGGAGTCAAAGTAAGGCACAAATATGATTTTCCCCCCACAGAGCTGTAAATCATGGCCTGTGGGCCCCACAGACTGACAGACCATCCTCAAATCAGCTTTCCCTCCCACAGGCTTTGATGGAGACCCCTCCTTTTTTTTTTAAAATTTGTCTTGTCAGCAACTGCTAGTTGGGAAATGGGGCCTGAGCGCTTCCTGGTTTTAGCCTGTAGCTGATATAATTGCGTAATGGAGCCTCTTCACTGCACACAGGCTTGAGAGAGGATGAACGCATTTTCTATGCCTGCCCAGCCACCTCTAAGCTGAAAAGCAGTGGCGCTGAAATGTAGCACCCCTGTGGTTTGGAATCTGGACGATGTTTATTATAAGAGTTTGTCCTTGAGAGAGATGTCATAGCTCAAATATACAACAAAAATATCTATATTTTCAGGTGCCTATGATTCCGTGAAACCTTATTTTCTTATGAAAAATCTGCCAATGATGATTATTTTGAACCTGTCTCCAGTAATATTATAAATCAACTTGTTTTAAAAATGTTTCTTTAAAACAGTAGTGGTTTCTTTGGCCAGTTGGGGGCATTGCAACAATTGTAAACACAACATATTTTCACCCTATAAAGTTAATATAGCAAATGTGTTACCAAACAATTGCCTGTTTATACAGACAGCAGACACGGAGCAACATTAGTCCAATATTCACTCTCATTTTAGCTGGTTTGGTTTCTACCGACTCCTGAGTGAAATATCTGGCTCTTTTGCTGCCCCACTATGTATGTTAACCAGCTAGTCGCTAACTTTGTCTGTCCACCGGTGTCTTGCGCATGTAGTATACAGTTGGTTTATTAGAGCTTTTTTGCTCTGACTTTTGAAAACAGCTGAATGAATAAATGAAGCTGGTTAGTGAACAAAAACGGTAAAGTTGCGGCCATAAAACCAAGACAATGAGCTGAAAGACACTTAAATGCTCTGTAGAGCCGAAGAGAACTGTCAAGTCGGGTGATAATTTCGCCTATGATCTTTTCACATTACACATAGTAGTATAAAATTAAATAACTGATTAGGGAAACTTTAAACAAGCTCATACGACAAAATAAACCAGATCTCCGCACTAGACTGAGGAAACATTTCTCTTGATTGTACTGTAAGTTGATTAAGATGTTAGAAGTTGAGATGGAGTTTTTTTTTACACATGAGCACATTTCAAAATTAGCATGCCTCGCATGTCGCTACACTCGCATTTTCTCACCCTGCGCATTTTTTTTAACACACACATACAGACACATAGTCACACACAGCAAGTCTAAATATAGACCAGCTGCTTCGACTCCTCCAGGTCCCTTCCAGCTCTGATCTAGCCCTGCCCGCCCAGTCTTTGTTCTCTACAAGAAACCGCCCCTGGTCTGGTGTGCTGTCTGCTGCTAATGTCCCAGCATCCACCTGGGAATCTGTCATCAGCTGTGCTATTAACTACCCACCTGCTTCTGCTCCATCACCTTTAACCTGCTGTCAGCTTGGCTAACAGTGACAGTGTCACCTTCATTTAGCTGCAGTTCTGCTGTCAGCTTCAGTAACTTAGATCGAAACTTACCTTTTAGCCAGTCTTATTTTATATGAGATTGCCTGTCCACCTATATATCGTGCCCGTGGGCCATTGACAGCAGTGACCTTTCAGTGGTTGTAGGCGTGATAAGATTGGGGTGCTTTGGGGCTCAGTAGGGGGTGGCTGTTAGTTCACACTGACACTCCTCCAGCTCTACTTCCTCCCACAGCCAGGACCGTCGTTTCCTTTTCACTACTGTCAAGAGGGATGAAGAGAGAGAGAGTAATAAAAGAAACCGGCCCCATCCCCCTTCACATTAAATGGTTTAGAGTCACTCCTCTCATGTTAACCATTTTGCAGACGAGCTGCAATCTGCACATAGTGACAATGATCAATATTATCTGCTGCTGCAGTATTCAGTTTCAGTTATGAAGTATTGCGGAGGATTTTGCAGTCTTGAGAATTTGCCTGGACGTATGGATTTAGGTCGGTTGTGTTTTGTGGGAGGGGGAGGCACACAGATGAGATGGTAAAAATGCAGTGTCAGATGCCGACAGGCCAAGCTGCTGGATTTCCAGGCATGGCAGTGACAGTTCTTTTGGGATTGCACGAGTCAGATGTCGCTGGCACTGCAGTCCAATAGTGTCCAGAGCTCTGAGTGTTTTGACAGGCAGTATAGGATTGCCAGCAGCAAGGGGAAAGGGTCTGTTCAAGCACAGCACAGGCAGGAATGCAATCAGTATCACTCACAGTTATGGTTGTGGATGAATCTGGTTTGCTGCTAATAGACATGGCAATGGGAAAAAAAAACCCTCCTGCGTGTGAGACTTCCTACCACAGGATGCTCACCACTGTTCAAGTGTCACTGTGTGGCAGAGCAGTACTGAGTACTACTGAGCTGCAAGTGCAGACATTCTGCTGCAGCTGGTGGCAAAGTCTGATTATGTGCTCTACTAAACAGGAACTCTGGGTTATGTAGCAGGGTGGCTGTTTAGTGGCCAGCACTGGTAACACACTGGACCTCCTGCTTTTAAGATGCCATCTGGCTGACATCATTTCATAAAGTGCACATGACTGAACAGAATCAGTTACAGAAATAGGTAATGCAGGAAAAATCCATATCAGCAAAATATCTAGATTTAAGAAAGCAAATATTTAAATAGTGAAAATGATTTTCTACTGCGTGCAAGACCAAGATAGATGCCCATAATTCCTTTAACAGCACAGTTTTTATGTGCGTTTTTTCAATGTCAACCACCCTATCTGTGTCACTCTACCCTCCCAACCCGTTAACGGCTGCACTGTGACTTTAGCTCATTCTCTCTTAAAAAGGATTGCTGGAAGGGGCAGAGAATCAATATGGTAAAGCCTCAAAGACAAGGCCTGTTAATGTAATAGGAGTGGGTGAAATACCATAAGGCAAAGAGAGGTCAGCGCTGGCGCGCGTCCCAGCAGCAGGAGACTGGAGGAGTTTAGAGCACTGAATCACAAATAGATCAGGTGCTCAGTTGGAGAGACCATGCAACTGTGTAGAGATGATTCTCTGCTTAGTGATTAGAATCAAAATGTAAAACATGTTGTACAACTCTTCTCCAGTATTTTATGCTTTATTCACCATTCATTCAAAGTTTTTCTGTTGATCAGTTATGTGACTTACAGATCATCATTAATACTAAATGTACAAAGATAGTTTTGTGGATACAGAAATTTACAAGAGAAATATAAATGATGATAAAAACAAAACAATATTATAGCCAGCCTTTTGCTGCTTGCTTTGTATTGAAAAATTAAGATTCAACCTTTTTTTTTTTTACCCATTACACCGACCGGTCAAGATGAAAGATTGTATTTGCTTGAATTGAAACTCACACTGGTCTGCACCTCGCTGTGTGTGCCTTCCCAAAGTTAGAGAGTGAAAAAACGCAATTATAAAAAGTGGGTGGCTTTCGGAAACAAAGTTGTCAAAAAGAAAGTCTTGTTGCTAACAAGTTTCAGACAATCTGACAATTTTTATTCCAAATATCATGCTCGCACTATAAAAAGGAAAAAACTGAAATATGTGCTCCATGAAAATGAAAACTATATCATCGTATCCCCCTTTAGTTTTAAAATACAGCACATGCGTGTAAAACTTGTTGTTATATTTTGCAATATAACAACACCCGGGTGAGATGAAGTAGATTTTATTTTTCACTGTACAGCTGTGGAAAAGGTTTGTGACTCCCCAGGTACAACTGTGCTGCAGATATGTCTCAATAAGGCTACCGTTCTCATAGAGGAAATGGTGGTGATTGGTGAGTCACAACATCGCATTTGACAAGAATGAGCCGTTTTGGCTGAGAGAATAACTGAAGAAGTGAAGCATACCGAAACAGAGAGCAAGAGAGAGACATCAGCCCTCTCTTCTATTTCCTTGTGTCAGCTAATATAAAACTCTCATTCATTATTGATAGGAGAGAGCCATGAATTTCTCTGCTTTTCATTACTCCAGGGCAAAAACTAGGCTAACCGATGTCAGGCATCTTTGCTCGGAGCTGATATTGTCCATTGCAGGCAGTTTTCAAACATTAAACATTATTTAGAGAGATTACATTACCACTGGTTTTGGCTCGATGTGCCAAAACCGTTTGGAATGGCTCAGTCAAGTCAAAGCTTTTCCATATCACTGTGAATGTATTTGATTGTCTTAATTTACAGATATGATCTTCAGTTTTACTGCCCCTCTCTCAGCTCGACAGAGTGTTGAATATTCGTTCTGCTGATATTTCAGTCAAGAAAAGAAAAAACCAAAACACTCTACACTTAAAAAGACCTCTCCAGAAACAGTGGTCCGTTCACGGTCTCTATGGTGATGGCAGCATGCTTCCTATGAGGGAGTGATGACTTTCCTTTTGATTTGGTTCTATTCATGTGTGCTGCTACACCATGCTGCTATGATTGCAGCCGGTTAGGACAAACTGGAGCTCTAATTTGCCTTTTTATGCCCTGCTATAGGATTCGTCATCATTACCAATCTGCATGAGCTCCTTTTGGATTGTATAGTCACATTTGTGTCAACCTGCTTGTGAGGTATAGGTAGCAGGACTTAGATATTTTGATATCACAGCTTGGCCAAATGAACAGTCAACATAAAAGGGGAATTTCACCGATTTTACTCATCAAGGTCTGTTTACAGGTCTTGGGGGAGTACTACTGCATATGTAGGCGCCAGGCTTTGACAAGGACAAAGAATGCATGGAATAAAGAAGACGATATCCGTGGTTCTGCGGAATTTTTTTTTCTGTGTCCTTGAGGTCTAACAAACATGTCAAATGCATTTTCTTCCCCATAAATCATCTGCAAAGCCTGTTTTTTAAATATTTTAAATCATTCAGTATTTACATCCATGTTTGCTAGCTTGCATTCTTCCTCTTCTCTGCCATTGTGCTTTGCTGCACTTCTTTCCGCGTCACTACCACTGACAATTGATCAATAGCATGAAACTGATGGCAGGATGAGTATGATGTCGCCTGCATGCTCGTGTAGGTGAAACAAATTGGGTTCCCATTTTTAAAAACATTGCTCTATAGCACTACTTGCGGTCAAAAACTTCATAGGGTGCCTTTTGAATTCACATGTTCATAACTACAATGACGTCACTGATTTTCCTTTACTTCGTAATTAATCTGGACTGTTTTTAAAATTATCAAGGTAACTAGTTAGGATGACAGGATGTCCCTCCATCCATCCTTTAAACCTGTTCATTTCTGTGCAGGTCACAGGGGGCTGGCCATTATCTCAGCATGCACAGAGTGAATGGTCAGGAAATATACCAATTTAACATCTAAATTGCAATATTAAAAATGTATCATAACAAACCCACAAAATGTATTATTACATGTTATCAACAATATATGTAAATAACATTTATGTGTCATATTAAAGGATGTTTTGGATTTCTCATCTTTCATGGTAAGATAAACGATGCTGGGAGATGTAGGTGACCTTTGACACTGACCCCTGGCTGTATTAAAGTATTGCTGAGCTCTCAATGTGACCTCATTGAGCTGCTCCTCTCTTTTTATCAATAGTTGGACAACCTGGATGAGCAGGCTGCGCAGATCAGAAGAGAGCTGGATGGCCGTCTTCAGATGGCAGACCAGATTGCCAGGGTGAGTCAGACTCTGCGGGGGGATCAGATTGTTTTTAATATGCTTTGTTATATAGTTAGTATGTCACTAATATGGTGTAACTTGTGTAAACATCATAGTGGGAGTCTCCACCCACAGTTGAAAAGATTGTACTATTTCAAAGACTGTATATTAACAAATTTGACAATATTTATTTTACACTAAATTAGATTTCCATCATCTGAAAAAGAGACTCCCACACTAATCTCGCTTTTATGTTTTTAGCATTTTGAGAACTCCTACGTTTACCTCATTGTTGACTGTGAGTCTTTTCTGTTTCGTCAACAGGGTGGAAAGTTCCCCAAATTTGTGTCCAAAGAGATGGAGGCCATGTACATCGAGGAGCTCAAGTCCTCAGTGAATCAGCTGATGGCCAATCTGGAGAGCATGCCCGTGTCCAAGGGAGGGGAGTTCAAACTCCAGAAGCTGAAACGGGGGCACAACACCTCCATCATCGACATGGGCCAGGAGGATGAGAACACGCTGTCCAAGTCTGATGTGGTTCTGTCCTTCACTTTGGAGGTACAGTGTGTCAGGAATGAGGCTAGATATGAATGTATATTCAAATGTGTGTGAAAACCACCTTGCATTACAAAGTTTTGATCATTTTGACATATTTCTCAGGATTTCTAACTATAGCCAGATGGAGCGAGCATTATCCCATTACGATATCTAAACTACATCAGCCTAAACCAGAACTCATAAATCAGAGCCGTCGTCGACTACTTGTCTGCTTGAGACTAAGTATAGAAACAGACAGCAGACCTGTTCAGGAGGTTGAACAGATGCTATGTGAAGAACAGACACACACACACACACACACACACAAACCCTTTTACCTGCTCCTTAAAGGGGACTGTGACTCATCTTTTTATCAGCTTGTCTGAGATGAGCCATCACTACCGAACAGGGAGCAATCGCACCTCATTCTTTATGATGCAGTGCCATTTCAGAATCAGGAAGTACATAACGTGCAAAGACTGTGACAGTGTTTTTCTGTTCCTTCACACCGAAGTGGGCACACCGTGACAGAATCTGAATGCTGAAATTGTTTGCACAATAGCTGCAATTAGCTATTTGTGTGAGGTGGTAATTCCACAGTGCTTTGGTAAAGCCTCATTTTTCAAGTCCGTTTACTTTCCAAGTGGCAGGCTGCAGCAACTGCCAGAAATCCCTCAGCAACAAACTGGGAAAATCTTTAGAGAATCTAGTTGTAATCAGCTGTAATATAGAAAAAGTCTTTTAGCATTTTGATCCCTGTAGGATAACAACATGGAAATACTATTATGACGTTCAGAGATACTTATTAGTGCTGGAGTATTTTTGAAGTGATGACTTATGGAGAGTGAAAAAATCGTTAAAAGGCAATTTCAATAACGTTACAAATGCAGCAGTCTTTTAGATAGACTTTCCTTTACATAAAAATCATGTCATGTTTTTATTGAAGTGCGCCAACTTAGCATCCAACTGTAGGATGATTGATAAAAGATATATAAACAGTGACAGTCAAATAAAATATATTGGCAGCACGAAGACATGAGTGGATCGGGTCTGCTTTCATTCAGAGAGGAAGCATTATCCTGACAGCACATATTTCTGCTTTTGGTTGTTCCACTAGGAATTTACAGCTACAATAATAGTTACCCCTGGCAGTGTTAGCACTGTATTGTATTCACTGAGCGATTAAAGACTACGTATAAGATTTGATTTGGTAGATTATGCCTACAAGCAGTTTCGATGATAAAGAGTTGTACTTTACAGGAAGGATGGCTGTAAATTTTATGGGATGCAGTAGAAAATCTGCTAAAATCTACATTTTAGTAATATGAGGGCACCGGCTACAAGTGCAAATAGTTATTGTGGCTGGCAGAGTGTTTCTAAAATATCTTATCAAACTGGAAGGAGCAACTCTTTGCTCTGTGACGTCTTCCAAGAGATGAATCACTCCTCGCCTGTAACCTTCACCGAGGTGTCTGTGCTTCCCAGGTGGTGATCATGGAAGTGCAGGGGCTGAAGTCTCTGGCCCCGAACAGGATTGTCTACTGCACCATGGAGGTGGAGGGAGGCGAGAAACTCCAGACCGACCAAGCAGAAGCATCCAAGCCAACGTAAAAGCCTGAGCATACACGTGCACACATTCATGCACATTTCTTGGGTGTTTTATTTTACTATTGTCCAAACCACACTGTTGGTAGATTTCACAATCTGCCGCTGTTTAAACTTCAGCTTCCAAACTTTTCTTAGGACCTCTGGTCATCCTTACAAGGAAGATAAACATGAATGCGTATGCAAAGCAGCAGTATACAATTACTCATTTTAGCTATTTGTACATAAATTTTTATAAAAATGTCTAAATCAAATGTGTCAGCTGTCTAATATTGATTGCTGATCGCTACTGTTTCCAGAGAAGCCAACAAGTGTGATTAAGATGATGTGAGTTTAGAGTCATATTGAATCATACTAGGAAATACCAGCAGCTCCACTTCAGCTTAGCATCCGGTATCAGGTATGAGGTATTCAGACAAATTTGAAGTGAGTAAACTGGTTTGCACTCAGAGTAAAACACATCTTTAGATGGCTAATGCCTTGCTCCATGTGCAGGCCGGGGAAATTTAAGTGTGTCAGAATATATCTTAGACATTTTCTTACATACCTACATAATGTAATTTTATCCACAGTCAGTGACTCCACTACTGGCAGTAACTTACAGGCTCTTTTTAATTATTTGTTTCATCCAAAGGGAAAATGTCACTTAAATCATTTTAATTGTCTTTCCAATTATTTAACACTGTTCATTTTAAACTATTGATCTTTGGTGCCTCCTGTCAGTTGCTTCAGATGCCCTGAGTAAAATCTACTTTCAAGAAAATGCAGTAAACCTACAGTGCCAAACTCTCCTGAATCTCAGTGGGTTCTATCAATTATTTGGTCCAGCGCAGCTGAATCTGATCTTGTACTCAGAATACACCTTTAAGTGAACCTGCACTTCATGAAATATAAGTTTAATTGACATTTGGTGTTGTACCGTGATGAGCCTCAACAGCAGACCCCCTAAACTAAAGCTGCTTGAGTCATTCATGATTCACAGCTGAACTCAAAAGCCTTTTGACTGGATTTCTGACTCAGCCGATCAAGGTGTGAAAATTCATCGTGTAATCCCACAGTATGTCAAGTATGAAATGAAACGGCATAGTTTGTAAATTTAATTCCTTCCGTTGAAAGTCCTAGGGGTTTGCATGTATCCTAAAATACTTTACCTCACTTCTTGTTATGCTAGACCAGATTCATAACAATGATGGTGTCCTGCTATATATATCTACCTTTTTAAAAAAAATCTATTTAACAAGTATTGAATAGCACAAGATCCAAGAGAAAATGTCCATGAAACATTCATGTAAATACGAGCTATTTTAAGGCACAAATGTCTTCCTCTGATCTTCCTAATTCAAGAGCCATTTTAGGAAGAGTGTGAGAGAGATGGAGGGACATAAATGAGAGAAAGGATTAGAGGAGAACAAGGGGTATTAATGTACACACCGCAGGTTATTTGCATACAGTAATTGCTTGTATTTGGTGACTGTTCTCAGACTTACTGTTGTGATTTTACGCTTAAGGGGTTGATATTGTAAACGCTGCAAAGAGAATTATTTCTGTTATTGTCTAGTAATTTAGCTTTTGTCTTTTTTTTCATTTGACCCACAACGGGTTTGATATCATTTGGAGAAAGAGCTGTAGGAGCACAGCACTGTCACATCCATTAATAGACCTCAGATTGATCCACAAGGTCACCTTCATGCCAGTACAATGCTTCCATCTGAAATCATCACAGCTCAGCACTAGCCCCTCACTGTCCGTCACAGCTTCTCTGCTCTGCGCACGTTGGAACTGTGTACATTAAGTAGCAATTAATTATGAATGTTAGAAATGGTTACAAGGAAGACATCTTTCCAAGGCTGGAAATCGACACCATGTCCTCCATACCTCACTACAGAGAGAGAATTCAGGCATTTATATTATGTTGCTAAGGCTGCACAAGGCAGCATAACATGTTGGCAGCCCCAGATGGCGACAAGTAACAAAAGCCCCTATATACATTGTGTAACATGATTACAATAAACTGCATTTTCCATGTTTTTTTTTGTTTCGTTTAATCCTTTGGGCTCGTGGAGGGGTAGTTTTGGGGTAGGTTTGCTCTTACAGGATAGGTTCACATTTTCTCGGGTCTATCTTAAAACAATATTCACATGCCATACATTGAAAGCAATGTTGGCTGCTTTAATCATTCCTCCTGTCCATACTGGCCACAAATTGATCCCTTCTTAAAGCAATTGCAATGGAAGAGATGGGTGACACAATCCGTCCTATTTCTGTGCAAACATTAAAGTTCGACCAAAGCTTATATGAGGCTTTAGCAGTCTGAGTGAGACATATCAAGCAGGTATCTTGCAAAGAGCCTAAAGCCTGATATTAGCTTTGGCTGAACTTTAGAAGTCATTTTTACACTGAATGAGGACTGTGGATTTTGTCCCCCATCACTTACATTGATGTTGCTTAGACATGGGCATGCAAGTTAAAGCAGACTTGAAAAAAATGTGAACATGTTCAACAAGCTTTGACCCATACTGTAACTACAGTCTTTTTATGCTAAAGCGCTTTGACTCACCTGTGTTTAAAAGATGCTATACAAGTAAATTGTCTTGCTTTTGAAACATGCCTGCGATAAAGGTTGGATAAATTAAAATACACTTGAGAGCAGAAGTTAATTATAGCCAGTCTGTAGCATCTCTCTGATGCTCTCTGTAGCAGACCCACAAAATCATTTTGGCTGGTAAGACGAGTGTTTTGTTATACAAAAATCTTGCCAAGTGCAGCTTTAAAGATGTCTGGTGTATAAATACCAGGAATGCATTTAGAACAAGTAACAGTGAGTCAGTGGAATAAAGTGTGTGTGTGATATCTTATGTGGTTTTATCCTGACTTTGATATAGATCTGTGTGACTCTGCAGTATTTCTTCCTTTATTAAAGACTTCCAGTCAGTCCACCATCATCTTTCTTCTGTGATAAAACGATATACTACTATATATGTGTGTGCGTGTGTGTATGAACAATGTATTGTCTCTCCTCTGTTGTATACTGCAATCCCTGTTTGGCTGTGTTGAAGTAGAGACAAAGTATCTCAAAACAGGAATTTTATTTCTTCAATTGCTGGATAATTTGTGTATTTGATGCTGTTTACTTGCCTTTTTTCTATGTGATTTCAGTTGGAAAATGTTGAGAAGGTGGTGAAATCTTTCTTCCAGCGATTCAATGATTGCTGGAGATTAAGTCATTGTGTGGGAAGACTGCTATCATGCTGCCATGGAAGCTAACCTCTGGAGTGTCAATTGTTGTGTCTTTCAGCTGGGGGACCCAAGGGGACTTCACCACCACACACCCTCTGCCTGCTGTCAAGGTGAAACTGTTTACAGAGAGCACAGGGGTGCTGGCACTGGAGGACAAAGAACTGGGCAGGGTAACACTTCTGTTTGTTTTCATTTTTACCAACACAGAAATACTCTGATCTCAACACAGCCATGAGAATACTGCAATCAGGACTCACATGTCACATAAATGAACACCAAACATAGAAATACATACACGGTTAGTCTCACAAGCATTTTTTTGTGTCTAAAATACTCTCTACTCTGTAACTGTGTGATATTCTAATTTTATTAAGTCTCCAGGGTACCGTCACTTGAAAGCGATTCAGACGTAACCTTTTTTTTTTTAGAAAGATAAAAACACAAGATTTTTTTTTTTTGCAAGTTAAACATGAGATAGAGGTTGTCAAAATGAGAATCTTTTGCACAGGTCTAGTCCCATTATTTCAGCATTTATGCTTGTACTGGAAGAGGGAATGACACATTGTGTGTGTGCTTGTGCTTCCAGCAAACACTTCTCATTTTGAAACTTTCACATGATGCTTGTTTGACCAGCACCCGATTGAATTGTACTGCTGCACTTCTCTCATAAGATGGAAGTAGGCTGACAAAAACTTTTCCCATTTTTAACAACAGATTTCCAATTTTTTAACATTATTTAAATCTTGAACTCCTCTGACTCAGAAACAGCGCAGAAACATGTATCAGATCTCCAGTTTGCACTTTCCCTGAGGTGTAAATGTGTAAGGTTACTGTGATAGATGGATAAGGAAGGTGGTGAGCGCCGATTTGCATTCGGGCAGTAGCGCCTCAGACGTCCCTGTGGTGGCAGTGACCTTGGCTGTGACCAGGCTCTTTGATCTCTCACTGCAGCAGCGTTGGCAGGAAGGCAGGCTTCCTCAAAGCTCTTTAACTCAGTAAAGAGAGATTAGGCCTCCTCTTCGGGGAGGCAGAGCAAAGCACTGTTCTGTTTCTCTACCCTGACTCACTTTATTCCTTCACTTTCTAAAAATGGGAAACACTCACACAAACACACATAATCACCAGCCCTTGCAAACACACCGATTGGTGTTGCTGAATGTTGTACAGGATGAGATCAAAGATTCACCTCCAGGATATAAACACTGATAATTATGGAGTTTTACTTTTTGCTTTCTTTTTCGTTTGAGTGCAGGTTGTCCTCCACCCAACTCCCAACAGCCCCAAGCAGTCCGAACTCCATAAGATGACTGTGACTAAGGCGTGCCCCGATCAAGATCTGAAGATCAAACTGGCCATACGTATGGACAAACCACAGAACATGAAACACTGTGGGTAAGAGATATGCTGCCAAGTAAGCCATGTAACAATGTTCCTGTGTGCCTTTCATTTTCCATGTCTTTCTTATAGAACTCCAGCCTTCTCAGCTCCTTGGCCTCATTTCTAGTCACATACCATGGAAAAATACTGTGAAGTGCACTACTCCCCCTGGTGGATACCAGGGTGTAATTTAGATTTTCTTTTAATTAGAAGGTGCCAAAAAACTCAAAATATTGAAGACCACATTAATCGTGATTTATTTATACAACCATTGTGCTATTAGTCTTAAGAATTTGGTTAAACTTTTCTCAATTCTATAGCAAATCACATTTCTTTAATATCAAATCTAATGAACTGTTTCTGTGTAGGTTTGTGCACCAATCAGTGCTTGTTTTCTTGTGACATGTGGACTGGCTTTTGTCTCCTTGTGTGTGGACAATGTTTTGACAGGTACCTCTGGGCTTTTGGGAAGAATGTTTGGAAGCGCTGGAAGAAGCGTTTCTTTGTTCTTGTGCAGGTGGGTCATCGAAAAAATTTTAAAAACGTGTTTAACCAAATTAATGAATGACCATCTTAGTTGAGGTTGTTACTGCTGAGGTTTTTAGCCCATTAGTGAGTTTAAAACTACTGAGTCACAATATGAAGTGCATCTCCAGGATGTTTTGTCATTAAAATAATTGACTATTACTTTAAATTACATTACTCAAGGACAGTACAGAATTAAATAACTTAGCTTTTTCTGTGGCTGGTTGGAGTGATCGCTAATGATCCCCTTTGTGTTGTAGGTGAGTCAGTATACGTTCGCCATGTGCAGCTACAGAGAGAAAAAGTCAGAACCGCAGGAGCTTCTCCAGCTGGACGGGTATACTGTGGACTATAGTGACCCCCAGCCAGGTGAGACGGCACACTTGTACATGGTATAACTGCAGCTACACACACATTGTAAAACACTGACCACTTGTTCATTAACGTCGTGTTGTCTCAGGCTTGGATGGTGGCAGGGCTTTCTTCAATGCAGTGAAGGAAGGCGACACTGTGATGTTTGCCAGCGATGATGAGCAGGACCGCATCCTGTGGGTCCAGGCCATGTATCGCGCCACTGGCCAGTCTCACAAACCTGTCCCACCCACTCAGGTCCAGAAACTTAACTCCAAAGGGGGTGCCTCAGCCCAAATGGATGCTCCCATTTCTCAGTTCTGTAAGTAGCCCGAAACACAACACAGTCACTTAAGCAGAAAGCAGTTTTCATCCACAAAGCAGTGAAAGCTCTAACCCATAAATGTCTCACGCCATGCGCTCCACACTGCAGTCACAAAATGTGCTGGTAGAACTAACACACAAGCACGCACACACATGCCTTGATCTCACACAGATCCCTCCAGCATCTGATGGACTTCCACTCATTGTCACCACTCCCACAGTGTTTAAAGGTGCAATTCCATGCTATTCCATCAGCCTGTTCACAAGGGACAACCAACCCTGACAAAGACTTTTATCATACAGCAGCAGGACATGGCGTGCAAATTTTGTTTAAAAACAAAATAGGTCACCACACATAAGATTTGAACATTCAAGCCTGCTGGGGTTGAATTCAGACTGACAGTACCAGGGCGTGCTGCTCTTCTCCTAACCATAGGCCTGTTTTAATCCAGTTGTAGCTTTAGAGGGCAGCTCTGAAGGCAGCCGTGGTTCTGAGACAGTTTCTCAGATGGTTCCCTTGTCACTGAATGACAGCCAAGCCGGACAACATGTCTAAGGTTTTAATCAGTCTGTCACTGTACTTGCACCTCTAAGCAGCCCACAGGTCAGGTAGCAAAGTGAAGGTAAGAGTGTCTACAGTAGTGTGGCATCTGTACCAACTTCTGTTGTAACCGTCTCTTGTGTCCCCCCTCATTAAAGAAGGGAAAAGTATATCTTTTTTGTATCACCATAAATTCTGCCAGCAACATTTTTCTTCACACAATCTATATATACTCAAGTTGGTTTTTACCTATGCTGTCAGTCATTTTCTTATTTTAGAGAAATAAGCATATCTTTGCCCATAACAACACTAACATAGACCTTTCTGACCTACTGAACTTAATGTCACATACTTTTTTACCAATCCACAATAATAGATCCTGCTATTCAGAAAAAAAACATGACTTTTTGTGTGCATCATTTGACTCCATAATAAGAATTATTTCTTTTCCAACTGAATGGAATGAACAATAAACAAGATCTGTATTTTTTCCTAGATGAGTTGTAGAAAAATTTATTGGCATTATTTACGAATACTAAAAAATGGACACCCAGGGTTCTAGTAATATTAATATAAAAAAATCCCCAAATTTATTTCACTCTCTGTTAATCATATCATTGGAGTAAAACTATAAAGACATGAATTGGATCAGTTACTCAGAATCCTATCACATAAATTCTATGTTGTTTCTCCATTGGTTTCTTTGTCCAGTATGTGATCGTTCTTGTGGTTAGTTGACTCCTCTGATGCCAGCTGTTGCCATTCAAAGCCTCCTCACAGTGGCACAGACCTCCTACCCCCTCCCTGAAACATTGTGGCACACCACGCGTACATGTTTCACCCCCTGGTGGTCTTGAATGGCACTGGGACCATAACATACACAGCCCTCCTGACTCTGCTGCAGTGGACCGATCAAAAACAAGAGTCCTATGAAGGTTCTGAGTAATCTGCACAAGTTTTAAATAGTTGTTTCTTCCCCAATCAACCAGTTTCGTACTAGAAAGTGGTTTAATACACATCACATACACAAGTGTGTCTAATAAGTGTGGATAGGCTTATTGTGATGGACTTTCTGTATAATAGGCTGAACAGAAAATACAACAAATTAATGTGTATCCAAAGAAATTAAAAGAAATTAAAGGGGTGATGTAGTGTTGCACTTCTATAATGTTGGGGGACCTGTGAGATGCAGATTAAAAAAAGAATGGTCAACATTAAAGAGGTGAGATATCCTGACTTTTAGTCCCTAGTATGGGTCCAAACCAAAAGACCCTGGCTCCTATGTTTCCCATAATGCAACTCGATAGTGTCTTTTTGTTAGACCCTCCGTGCCTGGTAAACACCCACATATTTAAAAGTCCACACCAGTTTTGCAGACTTTCTGTTATAAATATGTGGTATTCAAGCCCAACCCAAGTTAACCCTAATGACGTCATCAGGGCTATTTTCTAAAGCCCCATTCGGGCAGGATTAACATTACACGGGAACTCATCGTTAATACTCAGTCAATTCCTAACGCACACACATAAACATATATTGATATCGTTCAGTTTGACTTCCCAAGGATATCATAATCTGCTATGTCCATTGCGAAGAAACGTCCATAAAGCCGTTTAGAAAAAAGATGCTTCAGCACTTGCCTGAGAATAATCAAATTTTTAAGGTTTCCTCAGTATCAAAGTAATCCAGTGATAGTTGTCTGTAAATCCATGGGTACATTGCAAACAGGAACTACTATAAGATAATTTGGCATATTTTTCAATGTGCCAATTTGCCAAAATACCAAATAAAGGCTAAAAACACAGCCTCAAAAAAGAATACCAATACCTACCTGGAGCTGACATTACAACAGTACATTTAATGAGCTTTTATGGCGTCTTTATTTTTTTTCTGTCGCAATATTGGTTCCCAAAGAAGCCTATGTGTTCATTAGAAAAACTTTTTTTCTGACTTACTCTATTTTCACGCAAAAGTTAAATTTCACACTGAGCTGATGTAAAGAAAAAAAAAAAAGTAGAAGGATGAGCAGCTCCTCACGTGGAAAAAACTCAGAGATCCACTTTAAAATACAAGCACCTCATTCTGGATGGGATTTTAAATTACAGGAAGACCAGCGAGTTTGCTGAAAAACAGTAGGTAATTGCTACTGTAATTACTACTCGGATTGTGGGCGAAAAATTACCCACATACGCTCTCCAGATGAGATTAAAATAACTAACCAGTGCAGGTAATGTTAAAATCACCCCACTTACCTTACAGAAATAAATCCAGTGCGAATGGGGCTGAAGAATTGACAAAGCTCCCCCAGAGTCACAAAAGACATGTTCACAGGTTCAGTAGTACTAACTATGACTAGTAAACTAATCTTTGTCTGAAATCAGTGGAGTACTCCTTTCAAAGCATGTTTAAATTGACCATTTTCACCAATGGTGTCACCACTTGTTTATTTCAACCTTTGCAGGACCTTCATAGTCTCTTTTCTTTTAAAAAAGACACCGGCATCTTTCACACATAAAACTGACTTGGGGTTTACTTCATTGGGTAGATGTATGTGTTTGCCAATGTCCCTTTTTAAAAGTAAGCCTTCTGTTTGATCTGCAGTTATACAGAGTGACAGTACTTAACGTGTAGCTCTTGACTCCTTAAGTACTTGTCCAGAATCCAGAATAAATAAACTGCAGTGGAGTGATGAGGATCTTAAATTCTCTCTTCCTCTCTCTGTCCCTCTCTCTCTGTCTCCCACTGTCTCTCTCTCTCTAATATGCCTCAACATCTGTTGTCAAGTTCACATATCCTCACATGTACTCACACACCACCGCCCACAAACTCTCATGTTGGTATAGGTTGTTGTTTTTGAGTTGTGTTTTCTTCTTCATGCTTTGCCTGTACCCTTCTTGAGTAATGCAGCTGCTAGGTCAGGGTCTCTCGTGATTGCTCTCCTCCAGCCTTGTTGCTAGTCTTTATGTTATTCTGGTTTGTCCCTTCTTACCCTGCTGTCTTCTAGCTGGACTCAAGGGTAAGTGCTTCCCTGTAGCCGGCACAGCTCAGATAATCCCCGCTGATTATCTGACAAATGCAACGTTCTTTCTCTCTTCTTTCCCTCTTCTCCTTTTTCACGTCTCGCCTCATGTCTTAGATATTAGTCGATAACTTTTTGTTTTTGACGACCTCAACTTGAGGATCAAAGTATAAGCATCCATTCGTGCCAGTATAGGATGCATGTATTTTATTCTAAGATCTTATTATTTGACTCCGTAATGGTTAGAGTTGATATTATAGTTCTTACTGCATAATTGCCTTCTCTCTTAATTCATATTGGTGACTGGACCCCTCAGAGTAAAGCAATGTGATGATAAAACGTGACACACCATCAGAAAAGCAAGTACAACTTTCCTATGTTATGAGAAAGATTGAAAGTGTAAATTTATTTTTAATAATACATTTCAAGAGCTGAAAACAAACTGCCGATTTTTTTTTAGCAGTTAGATGAAACCTAGAAAATATAGAAGTGTAGATAAAGTGTGAATGATGTTGGCGGTCTGTGATGCAGTTATTTTTCAAAATATATTTCATGCATGAGTTAAATTTGTTTTGACACTAAGTGTTGATCATGCTTTACCTCAGAGGGCTCAAATGCTTTTAGTTATTTTTCTTTGAACTTTTCTTGATGAGAGTTGGCAAATATGTATGCGGAGTATTCTGAATGCCAAAGACAAGGAGTAGCTAATGCCGCCCCTTCTTACAATAAAATACTCCGGACC
>LKNJ01000203.1:86147-127838 GCA_002120245.1 Maccullochella peelii | reverse complement strand
CCCGCAGTAGATGGGCCTATAGATAGAAGCTAGACCGGTGTTATACCTCCAGAAAGGAGAGATCTCATTTTGATTTCTTTTGACTGCCCTTTGTTTGCCTGAATAGGAGAACACCTGTGTCATGTGTCCATACTTTTGTACAAATGCAGGAGTTTTCATTCATTTCCCCCATCTCCCAGAGAATGATACAGTTTTGCCTCTGTCGGCTTCATGCTATTTACCCATGTACTTGCACCAAATTGTATTGCTACCCTATTAGAGTTCTCCGGTAGTGGTATGCCTGTTAGTGTGCTCTGTAGAGATCATGAATACACTGCAACATATTCAAGTATTGTCAACTTGCAAATGCGTAGAGAAAAAAAAAGGAATGCCAAAAAAAAAAAGCACATTTGAAAATGGGTCTGCAGATGTGCATGACATTTAAAAGCTCAATGAAAAGTCACACTGTTCCAGCATGTGATAATTTATATATGTGTGCAAAAGTACTCGCCTATTCACTTTGGGAATTTGGTAACTTTATTTATGGTTGAAGTCATTATCATTATTGTAAGTTATGATAATGTTACTGTAGTATTGAGTGTATTCTGGACTTAAACTCCATTTTCTCATTTAATCCAACCAAAGGAGATGTAGCCCACTCACTATGTGTCATAGCCCAACCCCAGGCACCTTCTGTTCACTCTTTGGATGTTTTCTCACTATCTCAACACTGATCCACAACATCACTTCCTTTGTAACTCAGTCCTGAGTGAATCTTCCTCTTGTGGTCGTCACTTTCATCCTGCACTTGTCTGACCCATTAAAAGGTTGTCTTACCCACCAAATCCTCTTTCATCCTACCACTGTCTTCTCATCCAGCACTGGGTTAACCTCTGTTGCCATTGACTGTCTTCTCTCGCTGTTTCTAGCCCTCATGCGTTAACTGTCCTACTCTTTTACATTATGACATACTATACCTGTCTGGTCCCTCATCCTTGTACAATCTCTTATTTCGATCGTCCACATTTTACTTGTTGTCTCACAGGTTTCCCTTCTCAGATTGGAGTAAAAATAAGAATTTCCTGAAGTGTAACCCATTGTAGTTTCCTTTTTTATAGCAAATTTCAGTGAATGTTTAGCACCCGTATTACACCCTCTCCCCTTCCCTCTCACTGACCTGGAGGTTGACAGATGTCAGTTGTGCTCTATTCGTTACCCCTGCCCAGCCAAGATCAGGCCACTTCCCACCCCCAAATCATCATCACTCATGTCAGTGTATCATGGACATGACACCTGTCACTCACACCGAGGACATGACTGCGTCTCTTATCTGTTTTGAATCACCCTCGTCCCCATCATTTTGTCTCTGACAGCTGTGTTATTTACCCAGCTCAAGACATTATGGGCAGTTTAGTTAGTAGATGTTATCTATTGTGGTTTAGAGAAGTAAAAAAACTGATTATTCCACCAATGTTTTTATCACCCATATTTACTGAGTTTCATTATAGTTTCATTACGTTTTTTTCACACAAGTTGATGTTACTAATGTTCTTTCTTCATTGAATTTCACAGAGCAGGTTTTTGTTTCAGTCTGAAAGTCCTCTTGATGCAGAGAAGGTTAATGGCAAAAGTTATGAAGCAAGACCAACAATAAAAATCTTAGGACTTTCTAGGATCCATAACTGGAGTTAAATATGCAAATCTCCAGTCGATAACTTTTTCACAACGTAACTTTTTTTCTTGAATTAGCACTTTATACTGTATCTCTACAGCATGTTCAGATGAATTATTCTTTTGCCATATTTCTGTCTTGTTTTATTAGCACACTTCCCAATATTTGTCAGGACCTGAGTGACATTCAACAATCGCGAATGGCAGAATCTATTGAATACATTAAGAAGAATGCATCTAATTCTATCTACCCAGCACTTTTTCAAACATGTTTTGGATATTTAAATTTATTTCCCCTGCAAAACATCAGGGAATGTGACATACCAAGATGCATGCATGCACATACAATAGAAGATCGATAGAATCTCATCCACCAATACACCAAATCTCTTTACGCTGTCTGACACAATGCAAGTTGACAATGTAAGCTGTAAGTGTTTATAATTTGCCCTTAGAAGTAGTGCCAAAACAAATCCCTGGTGTTTCTGTATTGTGACGAAGACTTGCTGTTTGCCTGTGTCTCACTGATGTCTTCTCCTCTGAACCGTGTTCTTTTCTCTGTGCCGTTGGCTGGATAGATGCTGACAGAGCTCAGAAACATGGCATGGATGAGTTTATCTCCGCTAACCCCTGTAGCTTTGACCACGCCTCGCTTTTTGAGATGGTGCAGCGGCTCACGTTGGACCACAGGCTCAGTGACACCTTCTGCTGCTTGGTGAGTGACTCTCTGCCTGTTATAATGTCACCACATGATACATTTATGGCAGTGGGCTGTTTTCGATAGCTGATAATGCAATCCCCATCTGTGTTTGCGTTGTGCAGGGATGGTTTAGTCCAGGTCAGGTGTTTGTCTTGGATGAGTACTGTGCCAGGAACGGAGTTCGAGGTTGTCACAGACATCTGTGTTACCTGCGTGATCTACTGGAAAGAGCAGAAAGTGGGGCTATTATTGACCCCACTCTTCTTCACTACAGCTTCGCTTTTTGTGCCTCCCATGTCCATGGGAACAGGTGTGCCCTAATTCCTTCTTTTAAAATGGTTGTGCTTTGTATTGACAGTGCTGAACAGGATTTTAAAACACATCAAGATCTCCTTTGAAACAAATATAAATTGTATTGAGGCAAACTGAACCTCCTATATACAGAGTAGGTGGGCACACTAAATCTCCATAAACACTGGACACGAACAGAATAAAAAATTCTCATCAGAAGCATCCTAGGCATTTTTTGTCTTCCATCTTTATAATTTTGCCATATTTATGTTCATTTATTTTTTATGTTATGTTTAAGTTTAGCAGCTTTTTGTGTTGCATGTTGTGTTTTTAACCAATTGCATATCTCTACATATTTCCTTGTTTTCTACCATTTTCTTTGCTTTCTTTTCTCCTTCCTTTGTTGCCATAGTCTCTTACTGTTCATATTATTCATCCTCCCATGCGTCCGTTAAAGTCAGAGAGGGCAGCAATTACTGGGGACCGCTGGGCTATGAGGCCCTAATGTCCCCAAAGAGCTGCCAAAGCCCAGATCCTCGCACAGCCTCTAAACGAGCACGCATATTCAAGTTTAGAAAGAGAAAGGATTCCAAAATACCACTCTTTCAAGGGCAAAAAAGGTGAGAAATTGTCATGTATTTTTATGTGTAACACAAAGGGAAGTCAAGAAACAAATCTCACACAATTTGCAGTCAGTTCCTTGGGAGCTGGAAGCTTTCAGCCAGTGTTTGTTTGTTTATTTTTTGCTCCTGTGGGACTCAGATGAGAGGTTGCATAACTTGAAGCTCTGCAAGGTTTTAGCTGGGTTAAAGTATGTGGGTGTGATCCTCATAGGCCAGACGGGCTGAGCACAGTGAAGGTGGATGAGAAGGAGCGCTTTGAAGACATCAAGGAGCGGTTGCGTGTGATATTGGAAAACCATATTGTAAATTTCAGGTGACTGCCAACTCCCCAACAGCACATTACCTCGAGTCACAAAATAATATGCCTATTGGTATTTTTCCACCGTGATTACATTTAATGTCTACATCTTCCCTTGTAGATATTGTTTCCCCTTCGGTCGCCCAGAGGGAGCTCTGAAGGCCACTTTATCTTTGCTCGAGAGGGTTTGTAAAGATTTAAAAAAGCATTTTATACCCCACGAAACAACACCTGTGATGTAACGAAAACAGGTTACACAATTCCTCTTTAATATGGCCTGTAGGTCCTGATGAAGGACATTGTGACCCCGGTTCCACAAGAAGAAGTTAAAGGAGTGATCCGCAAATGTTTGGAGCAGGCAGCTCAGCTCAACTACCAGCGGATTCAAGAATATGCTAAAATTGAAGGTAACCTGAAACACACAACATCACACAATGCCTGCTGGAGTGAATGTGTTAATGATATAATGATAAAAACATCCACTAAGCAATCATACTGGCCATTAAAATGTCAGTGTATGCAATGCAGTCATTTTGTATGGTTTCAGATTGAAATGCTCAGTCAGTGTTTTTTATTTTTTTAACAAAGGACTACACATATATTCCCAGATATCCCTTTTCTTACTCCAGTATGAGATGAGTCACTGTTATTTATTTCCACATGGTGAATTCACTTGGTATATGGTATATTTGTGTCCATATCCCAAATGATTTGTGGCATCCCAAATTATTTGTGACGGTTTGTCGGTCCCTTTCTGTCCCTCAGTCCAATAACTCTCTCCTTTGTTTTCAGGCCTGCTTTAGCTCTGTGCTGTTCTGTAGGTCAAGTTGGCTTTTGTGTAGAGGTGTGTGAGTAAAAATGCATTCAAATCCAAAGCCCTGAAATCTGTTGATGTGCTGATCTCTCATTGTGCCTTGACTATTCAAGCTGCCTCTGACATTTGATGATTGGACTGTTAGTTCAGCTTAACTGAATGTTGATGCACACTCCCCCTCTCTTACTGTAGCTCTTACCTCTCTGATCCCTCCAGCTGACTCTGCCCGTCCCCCTGTTACACCCCTGCCTTGAAATACCAGCAGCTCTCCTGTCACCTCTGTCTTATGTTGTTGCTGAAGACCACTATCTTCCGCTCCCTGTCCCTCGCTGTCTGCTCCGCTTTTTTTCTCCTCTCCCACAGTTGTGGGCTTTGCCACAGTTATCACTTTATTTGACCTCTTGACTATGTGATAAGTGGCTTTTAACCAAAGAAATGCTGGGATTGAACACCTACAAACCAGCATCAGCCACCTGCATGTGCTTTAACACATAACAACATGGCCTTTCTTTATTGGCATGGATTACATTTAGAAAATTACATCAATGACAAGACATTTTATAATGTCTTATTCTCTTCTTTATTCTCGCTGTGTCTTTTCTTTCAGTATACCCATTAATACATCAACATGCACTTTGCATATTTACATAGAAAACTCTGATGTTGTTTATGCCTTAAAAGAAATCCCGCAGGGTGCTAAAGATACTAAGGATTCAAACCTTACTATCTTGCCATGCTATGTGAATTTACCTCCAACTGTCCTTGTGAGGCGCCTGGTTCAAAATAAACCAAACATTTGGCTTTGCTACCGGGCCTCCTGCCCAACAGAATGTCGTTTTCACCTGGACAGCCCTCTTCCCATCAGCCTCTGACCTCTAGCCTTCCCACCTCTGACCCCAGCCTCTTGCATGCCCCGATCCTTTTTTATAGGGAAAAGGAGGGAAATGTATGAGCACCCTGTCTTCTGCTTGGCGTCTCAAGTGATGGATTTAACCATCCGTGAGTACCTTCATCACCCTCTCCCCAGTCTCTCTCCTTCTCCTCCTTCTTTTAAGCTCTCTTTCACCTCATCCCCCCTCCTGCCGCTTCTCTTTCTTCAGAGATGTTGCTCCTGCCATGCTTGTTTTTTTTTCTGTGCCTTTTGTCTGTGAGAGTGAGTGGGGAGCGCACCAGTCGAGAGATCTAAGCAGTACCACACTGAATCAGTCAGGGTCCTTTTTCTTTTTTTTGTACCATCTGTCTGTGATGGACATGAATGAGCAGTCTGGTCTGTAAGCTTCTTTCTTTTGGTTGGATGCCCATCCCTTTGACTTGAATGCATTTTTACATTGCTTACATTGTTATCTCCTCCAGTCATTTGGTCTGATCATGTGTCAGTGGTGTGCTGTGCCGAACAGGTAGGCTTTTTTATTCACCGTGACACCAGAGATAGTGAAGGAGCATCTGTCGACAGAGCTATTGTATGGGGAGGACAGGACAGGGTAGGATGTATGGATTTAACAGCTCCTGTTTGTGTGTTAAATTGATTCAAATCAACTCAAGTCACTCAGTGTGTCCTGTCTATGATCCTGGCAGCTGTTTGTGTGTCTTACCTGTTTACGATAGTCTAAGCTTTGTCTGTTTTGTTAACAAACATCTTATCACTATTTTAATTTCCAATTTTCCACAGGCTAATATTTCAGCGTTTGTTTTTTATTGTATGTTTGTGCCGTTTGTCTGTTGCCGGGAAACCTCACTACCTGGAGCTGAAATCGTCCCAGCAGATTCTTTTAAAGGGTCACATGGTGATGAATAACAACTCTGAGCTTTCCCCCCCCTGTAACGTGAAAATAACCCTAGAACCGTGCTAATTCTGAACATCTCCTCTTTATCTTTTCTCTCCCTTTTTCTCGCTGAAGTTGAGAAAGGTCAAAAGGATCAAAAGGATCCAGGTGAACCCATGTTTAGCTTGTGGTTTAGCCACAGTGCACACACACATGTACATACACACAGACCTAACCCCTCACCCCTTCACACACACACACACACACACACACGCATTTTGTGAATATACAGAACATATGCATGCATGCACAGAATTTATCTGTAGCACATCTTCCATACAGTATATTATACACACTTGTAATATACACACTCATTCAAGTTCTCAAATGTCTTGGCATGTTTTAAGCATCTCTTTTTATAAAGTAAATACTTGGAGATTGTATTACTTTATATCATTCCAGATGTGGTTCAAGAGTTTGTTCTGAAAGTTTTATTTCCATTTAGTTCAGCTTTAGTGCAATGTTCTGCTCACAGAACAATTATGTGGTTGAGTGGTTGTATGTGGCTGAAAAATATATTTGAGCAACACTTTTGCATAATAAATTGTAGAGTAATACAATCTCTTACAAAAATAATAAGTCACATATTTGCCCAGATGTTAAAGTTAAAAAGGAAAAAGAGGGACATAAGCAACATTTTAATCTAACCCTCATCATCAAATGGAACACACATCAGCGTACATTTCAACTAAAGATCATACTATTGATAATGGGATTGTATATGTACATGAGTTTTATTAATATCATACATATGATCATACATTTAAATAAAATTTACTAGTCATGTTAGATACTTAAAGGGTCAGTTTAACCATATTCCAAAAGAAGCATACAAAAACCCCCAACTTTTCTTACTGTCGTGGTATGTAGTCATGCAGAAAGTTATGCTTTTAATGCAATTTACAACCGAACTTTATTGTTCCCAAGGGGAAATTTGTCTTGCAGTCAGGTGAAACATGCACAGACGTAAGCATAAAATGCATAAAACATATGATAAAAATGTGTAAAAACAAAAGCAAAACCTCACCACACAATCCCATATAAAAATGTGCATCAGGTGACAGCAAAACAAAACCTGGAGTACATCCAGCCATCTTCATCCAACCAACTTACATTTAACATTTGTAGCTGGTTTTAGATATATACCACTGAGACTTTTCGCATGACTAAATACCACCAAAATAAAAGAGTTTAGTTTGTTTGTTTTGTTTCTTATAAAGTTGGTGAGCTGGCCCTTTAATAGTCCACAGTAGTCAGACACATTGGATATTGGTGTTCTGCAATCTATCATTTTAAATGCCATAGTAGACATTACATACTGTAAAGCTTCTGATTGTAATCCATTAATGGTCCTTATGAAGCCACAAAGGCCTGCTGTGCTTTTCTTCAAGCCCAAACCATGATACAAACATTTGCTCCCAGTGCTTCTCAGGGCATTAGGACCACAGAATATATAGTTACTGTAATACAAATCCATGTGATCCACCTATTAGTGTTGATTAAATGTCCCTGAAGACAATGACTCAAGTATTATCTCGGCTCTTTAGATATCTCAGATTTCCCCTGATGATAAACTCTACATGAGGATTGAAAGCGTAACCTAAATCAGGATTTCTTGAATCTATTTTACAACCAGGACCCCAAAATAGATACATTTTACATTTGGCTTGAGTAAAATTACCTGATGAATATTTGATAAAATACTTAGTAAAACAATAGTGGAAGCAACAAAAGACCCCCACAGTCAGAACTGCAGTCGAAAGACCACTGCTGTTTTATGTAGAGTTACGTATATATGTGCTTTTGATTTCAGATTTATGTAGCCATTCAGCTCCATGTTCAAATTATATGCATGTCATTCCACATAGTCGTACTTTTTGAATAATCCCATTTCATGACATGTAACTGTCTTATCAGATCATTCTGTCAGCAAAGGTACAAGCAAGTGATTTGGAGCTTTTGCAAATTATAGACAAACACTGACAAGTGAAAGAGGGCCAAAGCAGTTTTTTTTTTAGCACGCAAAACTTTAAATGATGGCAAATCCAACACCATCACACTGTGAAAATATTCACTAAAACACATCTGACGTCATTCAAATGATTGGTAACTAGTTTCATAATGAGATGAGGTAAGATAATAGCTGATTTATAAATAACACTCTTAAAGCATCTAATGAACCAAACACATTATGCATTTTAACTGCATCAAAATGGTTTCGAGTGTCTTTGCCCACAAAATCTACAACCTGCCTCAAGAAAGTAATTTTGTGTCGTTTTGTCCAGAGATGATATAAAAAGTTGAAATTCAGTATAAAATGGAAATGCATATCTGAAACGTGAAAAAAATGGCTTTAAATGTCATTTGAATATATTTGTTTGTAGTTACAAAAATATGTGCACAGATATTGATGACATTACTGTTACTTTTTTTTTTAATCAATTCCACTCTATAGTAACAGTAGTAGCGAATAAAAAGAAGTAAAAAGCTTCATAATAGTCAGTAATACAGTATTAGACCTATATTTGGATATGAATTGAAAATCTTAAAGTTAATTTGATGGAAAACTTTAAACCGAAGCACTGAATTATTTTTACAGTGTGTGCCCGAGTGTTTTTTTTAGCATGCCATGCGACAGCTCCTTATACAGATGGCTTATTCAGTACCGCCTCACAACATGCATGTTTTTGATGCCACATCGCACCTCCATCTCAACGCCACTATTCTTGTGCCTGATACTCTTCCAACACGAGTCTGATTATCTTACAAACACATCAGTTCTGTTGCTTTCTGTCATGCAACCCAAAATGAATATAACTGAGAACACGCTTTACTTGTTTTGGCGGTATGGTAGGTAAACATCACAGTGTAAGCGCTGTGTTTATACTTTTATTAAACGGTCAAAAATATAGACAGGAAAAATCTGAATAGTCATAAAAATCCCCCTGGAATCCTTCTCTGTGCTTGACTAACCACTCATCCCTCACCCTCATCCTTTTGTCTCAGAGAACGTAGGCCGCTTAGTCACGCCTGCCAAAAAGCTGGAGGAAACAATTCGCCTGGCGGAGTTAGTCATAGAGGTCCTCCAGCAGAACCAGGAACACCACGCGGAGGTGAGTGAGAACCCTCTCCTCCTCAAAACACTTCCCCTCTATACCCCTCTCACTCTTATCTCACTCCGCCCCACAACAGGGAGTTAGTCTTATTATCAGTCTTCTATAAATAAAGCTGCTTTCATCTATGGGTAACTAAAAAAACCCTTTCAAAGATGAATTTAATTTAGGAAAGCTCTAATTGGTGTTCGACAGACCATGGCTGCATGGAATCAGAGCGCTATGTTTGAGCAGAGACTGTAAATTAGACAGAGAATGATATAATGTGTGCAGCTCTTTCCTCTAATCACAGTTCATAGCTCAGTATTGCAATGTTACATAAGTCGTTAAAAGATTTGTTGAGAAATTGTAATATTTCATTCAAGGTTGGCCAGAATAAACAGAAGGCAGGAAAGTAAACAGAGTGTAAAACAGTAATCCAGGCTAATACACCTTACTCACAGCTTTTGTGTGCTCTAAATATTGTACATTTTCCCTTTTGGCACAAAAAAAAGACAAAATAGCCGGTGGTGGAAGAAGCACTCAGATCTTGAGTTAACGTACCAATACAACAATGTAGAGGTACACCATTAGAAGTCCTCCATTCCAAATCTTACTTAAGTAGAAGTACAGAAGTATTATCAACTAAATATACTTGAATGTAACAAAAGTAAAAGTGCTTGTTTTTCCACAAGAAAATGTCCCCTGTGAGTGATATATCATTACACAGTATAGTGCATTAGTAGACAGTTAATATTGATGCATCAATGAGAGAGACGATAACGTGAGATGATTAATGGGGTAGTAAACAAGAATAAAACACAGGTCAGCTACACATTTTTATATTCCTTTCTTTGGATTTATTTCTAATCTTTGCTTTTTTTGTGAAGTAAAGTTATTCAAATGAAACCATGTGAGAAGTTTAGAGGGGGAATTATACAATCACATCTAAAAGATGCTTTTTTGTAATGGTTTCCAAGCAAAAAAGATCAGAAAGCACTTGTTTCATCTATAACAATGCTTTGTATTTTATAAGTTTATCATATGTTTTTGTATCTAAAACTTAAAAAACTGTCAAATTAATGGAGTAAAAAGTACAATATTCCTATAATTATCCCATTTTATAGAGTAACATAAAATAGAAATACTCAAATTAAGTACCTCAAAATTAAACTTGAGTACACTACTTGAGTAAATGTACTGTTTCTTTCCACCACTGAAAATAGTTTCCTCATTACATCCTGTTTGCTGCTATAAACATAGAGCCGATAGGAAAGCATGATGAGCATGTGCAGTTGTGTAGATCTGAAGGTGATCCAATGTGATCTTAGAATATACAGATAAAGCAGATTTATTGTATCTCTCTGAATATGCTTGACAGGCGGCAGTCACAAGTTCTGGAGATCAATCGGTACAGTATTTTTATTTCTTTTTCCTCTTCAGTCCCCATCACGACCCCCCTGTATGGCATGTGCGCCACTATGGCAAGAGGCACCTTTCCAGGCAGAGAATGAACTCATAGATACTGTAGCAATGGGTGGGTTTGTAGGCACAGAAGTGAGAGCAAACATTTTTTTTAAATCAAAAGGCACTGTAGCTTGCACAACATAATTGTGATCATAAAGCATGTTCATCAGGCCATAAAGAGGTTTCCTTTCTCTCCAAGCATGCTGAACCAGTAAATTTCCCAAAGTATGCTCCATGTGAACCTTTTGAAGTTTGATCCACCATAAACATTTGTTTCCCCTCCATCCAGCGATTAATTTCACAGTCCGCACTTGTTCAAGCATTACTTCCCCAGCTTCTCCTCTTCCATCCCTCTCTGCTGTCTAGTCTTAGTTTAAAAACCCTTTAAGAGAAAATGCCTCAAAAATACATTATTGTTCTGTACATCTTCCTGTGTTCTCACTGTCATATGATTGGTGACTGTCCAAACAGGGAAAAGAGGTATGTAGTAAAGTTGAATGAGAAACTCCCATAATGCATGTCCAGTAGATGATGCCACGTCTCCTTCCCCCTCAGCATCAGTACGCTCCCTCAGGATTGGTCCCCTTGACACGGCTGCATTGTTACAGCACTATAGTCTGTCTGGCTGAACACCGGGTCTGCCCTAGAGCTCTCAGGGTCCTGTATGTGTCCCTTAACCTCTATCAAAGGTTGGAGGCCACTCCGCCTGCCGACCTTTGAGCGTTTTCCCCTCCCTCACCTGTTGGAAGCTTTTAAAGTCCTCCCCTTTAACCCACCCTCCCTCCCCTGTCCGCAATAAGAGAATCTCTCCTTGAATGTGATGGAGAAGAGCTTTGTTTGCTGCCTGTTTCTCTAACACTAGAACTGTCAAGCTTTTTACATTTTGGGAGTGGGCAGGTAAGTAGACAGGTAAGTAAGGTTTTTGACTGCCGCTGTGGTGGTTAAGCCAAATGGGCCAAATGAAACACTGTAAAATAAAGCATGCAGCATAATTTGGAAAGATCAAGCTTCATTTATTGAACTTGGCAACGTTAGTCTGAATGATAAGCAAATAAGCTGAGCCAAGACTGCCAGCAAAGCAACTACTGTACTTCTGCTGTCAAAGGGCGAGGAAGTCCTGACTGTGCTGGAAAACGGTCAGCTGAATCTCAGACTTACTTAACTAATTGGAACAGACGCACTCCGACACTAGATATGCTGTGCGCTGCAGTCTTTGGTGTGCCGAAGATGTGCATGAGTCACATTCGCATCTAGTGGGCCATGGGTTTGTCAGCGATGTGAATGGTGGACCCCCTCATCTCTTAGCCTGAGAAAAACGCATGCAGAAAGCTCTACATTTGCATGAGAAAAGCACCTTTCCCTTAAATCTATAAATACTCATGAATATAACAAGGCACGAACATGCAACCCTACTGTGTGATTTTCTTTTTTTTTTTATAAGTATAAACTTGATTTACAGTTATCTAACCTTTTAAGTCCTAATCAATAAGAGCAGTGGATTCAGTCTCTGGGTATACGATGGGAAACACACACAATACACAAACAATCCAGACAGGTGTGATGATATGTCCTTTCCTTTCTGTGAAACCTGTTTGAAAGGAAATACCCAGCACACCACATACAGCATGAGACAGCATCTCAGTATTCACAATAATGAATAAATATCTCCTAAAACAACAGAGGGCATTTAATGCATATTTAAGGAATAGTTTGACATTTTGGGAAATTAAGGAAGGAAGTTACTATGCCTGCCTAGAAACAGTTGGAGCACATAACCCCCTGTAAAAGTGCAATGTGTTATTTTCACACTTTGGTTTTATGTGGATTAAACAAACCAGAAATAACATGTTAATAAGTGAGCTTAAAAGGTGCCGGTAAGTGGCTATCTTTTTTTTTTTTTGTTAACGTTTGGACAGAAGCAGGCTAGCCATTTCCCCGTTTACAGTCTTTATTCTAAGCTAAGCTAACAGGCTGCTGGTTCTAGCTTAATGTTTAACAGAAATGAGACATGAGAGGTATAAATCTTCTCATCTCACTCGGCAAGAAAGCGAACAATCATATTTCCCAAAATGGGAAAACTATCCCTTTGACATACACGAACATACATAGAGCGTACACAAATCCAGTGGTATTTCCTTTTAAGACCCGATGAGCTCCAGCTGTGTGTATTGTTCCCTCCTTCCTCGTCTTTCTTCCTTGCGTCATCTCATCTCTTAACTGGAGCCCTTGTTCACCTGTTTGCCTTCCCTCCTGCTGTGTCTCCAGGCGTTTGCATGGTGGACAGACCTCATGGTGGAGCATGCGGAAAATTTCCTGGCCCTCTATGCCATCGACATGGATGCCGCTCTGGAGATCCAGTCCCCTGAGAGCTGGGACAGCTTCCCCCTCTTCCAGCTGCTCAACGACTTCCTCCGGGCAGACTGTAAGCTCCTGCACTTGTCCCACATTTATTTTGTAGCCACTTAAGGTATTTTTATGCTTAAACAAAAACACTTCATATCTTTCTGTCACTGCCTTTTCTTTTTTTGCACAGATCATCTGTGCAATGGAAAGTTCCACAAACACCTTCAGGATCTGTATGCTCCTCTGGTGGTTAGATATGTGGATCTGATGGAGTCCTCCATCGCACAGTCAATTCACAAGGGCTTTGAGCGAGAGTCCTGGGAGCCTGTAAAGTAAGGAGCCTCCGTCTTTATAGCTAGGCTGTAGGATGGTTGGAGATGCAAGGCTTTTTTATTCAGATGACAGACTGACTGCGTGGAGGAAGGCGGAGGAGTCTGGGAGAGCAGCTGTAATGTTCACCCAGGCTTCCTGTAGGTTCACTTTTAAAAAATGAGCCAAGAGTGGGCTGAATAACCTATTTTTTTCTGTGAAAGAAATAGGTTATTTATTCTGAGTATAGTCTATGACTAATGTATGTGCCTTACCAATTTCTCCCCGACACATTGGGGTCAGGGCAACACCTAATATTTCTGTTTTGTTCTGTGAACTAACCTTCATAATGTGTGCTTTGACATGTTGCCAGAAACAAAAGACTTCCAGTCTGTTATGTTGCTGTTATAATTTATTTGCTGTGTCTTTAACACTTTTGCTTTTGCATTTTTATTGCAAAGATTATATTTAAGATTTATTAAAAGGTAAAAGGTTTTTTCCTGGTTTTTATTTGCATTTGTTTTTTTCAGTATTACATTGCTTCTCCCTCTCACTGCATTTAAAACAGTATATGTGTGCATCATGAGTCCAGCCCTCTTTACTCTGTATAATCTTTGTATAATGTGCGTCTTTGACAATTACTGTCGGTCTTGTTTATGTGTACTGTATGTTCCTGTCTTCACCTAATTTCAGATTTTCCGTTACTTTTATGATGAGTGTTACATGGCTTTCTGCAGCTCCCACACCACTGTTATGGATTCTTTTTTTCTTTTTGTCTGTCTTTTCTGCAGGAGTTTAACAAGTAATCTGCCCAATGTGAATCTACCAAATGTGAACCTCCAAATTCCCAAAGTACCAAATCTGCCAGTGCCAGTAGCAGGACTATCAGTTAACCTTCCACAAATGCCTAGCTTTTCTACCCCGTCATGGATGGCTGCTATATATGACTCTGAGTGTGTATTCAACTAGTTTACTTTAGAAATATTAAGCAAGCAGAGACTGCCTTGGTATGAAGATGTCCTCAGCCTAAGATCATTCAAAAATGAAACAATTCTTTTTTTCCTTACAGCAAAAAAATGTTCTAACTGGAGATGAAATGTTACACAAAATCTATTTGTATAAAAATCCATTTCAGTATGTTTTCTCTTGTGTAAATACTCCATGATTATGCCCATGTTCATGCCAAGAGCACTCTGAGAGGTGTTAGAGTAGATGGGGTTCTGCTTTCTAAAATGAGAGGCTGAAACGCTCTCATTTGTCTCAACATGCATGCTGTTGAGCTGAGGTGTGGAGATACAGGCCAAAACAACAACAACAACAACAAAATCTGCATATATTGATAGAATATATTGCTATGAGATTATCTGGGGATTTACTCTGCAGGAAAAAACAAAAACATGTCCCCATTTGAAAACACTTGCAAGTCAAGATCTCCATTCTACAAAAGATGTATCTACCCAGATTTGTTGTCCATAGACATTTGCTTTAGATCACTGTAGATCGTACATGGCCTTAGGTTCATCTCTGACCTTGACCACCTGCTAGTAGTCTGATTGGGAGGGAAGATAATGTGTTTGGATTGGAGATGACGGCACGGAGAGGCTGGGCAGATGGCGTTCAGACCTCTCCGTTTTATCACCTCCCCTCCCGACTCCACATCTTTCCTGCAACACTTTCCCAATGAGCTCTACTCAGGATGCCCTAAAAGGTCTGCATGGTTTGTTCTTCCAGGGGCCCCACCAGCCTGGGGACATGGATGTTGAGAGAGGGCCTGTGATGAAGGGAAATAAATTTGGAGATTTTTTATTTTTTTTGCACTATAAATGCTATTTTTTACATGCCCTCCCTCACTTCTCCATTCCCTACTCCTTTGTCTTGACACAGTGTGATTAGCTGCTGTATCTGCAGTGACTTTACCTGCATGTGGCCACTTCACATCCCAGTCAATAATCATACCCTACAGCATGGTTATTGATTTGTTACAGTAAACCCTGCCCGCTCCTTTTCACCCATACACTGACTGTCCAGAAACACCTGAACAAACAGGAATTGAGACAGACATTCGGATGGACCAGTCAGTATATGGTTGGAGTAAAATTTGACTGTATTCTGGTGTGGAGGAACAGCATCCTCCTCCGCACCTGCCACAACACCCCCTCCCCTCCTCTCCCACCCCCTCTCTACAGCAAGGTGACCTTTTTCTTCTAACCTGCGTGTGTGCGTGTGCGTGTGTGTGTGTGTGTGTGTTTGGGTCGATGTCAGTAACGGCTCCGGGACGTCGGAGGACCTCTTCTGGAAGCTGGACGCCCTCCAGACTTTCATCAGGGATCTGCACTGGCCTGAGGAGGAGTTTGCCAAACACCTCGAGAGCCGCATCCAGCTCATGTCGAGCAACATGATCGAGAGCTGCGTCAAGCGGTGTGTTTGTGCATGAGGAGAAGACAGACTCACAGAAACACTACTTAAAATGTTACATTAAAGCGTGTATAAATATTTTGTTTGCCTTGCAGCACTAGGATGGCATTCGAGTCCAAGCTGACAAAGAGCAGCAAGTCCACAGATTTCCGCATTTCTCCAACATTATGCACCATGTTCAACGTGATGGTGGATGCCAAGGACCAGTCGGCTAAATTGTGCGCAATGGAGATGGGCCAAGAGGTAAAAACTTCACCTGGGACAGTGACTGCATATTACAAAATGACAATTAGTTTTATATATTTGCAAAAAGAATAGGATCTGTTGAATTGATGTTTTGTTAAAACTTCTCCCATTTTTTGCAGAAGCAGTTCCACTCCCAAATAGACGAGCTGATTGAGGAAAGTGTGAAAGACATGATCCAGCTTCTGGTTGCAAAGGTGCGACTGTATATCAGCTGTGATGAGAAATGTATTACTTGTCAACTGAAAAAAAAATTGAACTGCTTATTTAGTTTACAAGTTATGATTTTTAGCCATGCTTATGGTGTGATGGCAATGTTGGTCTGTCTGTCTGTGGGTCCACTTTGGTTCACTGAAATATCTCAACAGCTATTGGATGGATTGCCATGAAATTTGCTACACACATTCAGGCCCCCCTCAGGATAAATTGTAATAACTTTGGTGATCTTCACCTTTCATCTAGTGCCATCATCGGGTCAAAATTCCAATTTCTCCAATACTGTGGTTTATGACAAAATACCTGCAAAACTAGTGACATTCCCATCAGCCTCAGCTGTACTCTGTTGTTTATTGCTAATTAGCAATTGCTAAACTAAAGATTGTGACCATGGTATAAAAATGATACCAGCTTAACGTCAGCATGTTAGCACACTGACGTTAGCAGTGCCGCTAGCATGGCTTTAGACTCTTAGTTTTGTTAAACTGTTGATGACTCCTGTTCTTTCCCTCGTTTCTCAGTTTGTTGCCATTCTGGAGGGTGTGTTGGCTAAGATTTCCAGATATGATGAAGGCACTCTCTTCTCCTCATTCCTCTCATTCACGGTGAGTTGAAGCGTCTCTTTGTTCAGCTCCTCACTGCCTCATTGTCCTTAATGGGCTGATTCTTTAGAATTGTTAAGCAATATTTAGGGCTGGTCATCAAACCGGAATACTTTTTGGATACTGACCAAAATGTGTCCGTAGGGTATTGTAGTACCTAAAGCTGGCATTAAATGCTTCCTCAGAATTGTACTGTTCTTCGCTTATTCTTTGATCAAACAGTTACATTCAATTTCAGAAGGTATTTACTTAGTTCTTGTATGGCTTTAACGCATAAGTTTTTCATTTTGTTAAATGGAAAAATGGGGGGTTTGTGGAAAAACTGTAAAGTATTGTTTTGGTATCACAACTCAGGTATCAAATCTGCACTAGTAAAAAAGGATACCTAGCCCTAATAATAATAATAATAATTAAAATGATCTTAGAGACTCTCAGCCTGTGTTTAACAAATTTGTTCTGATTTCAGGTGAAAGCTGCCTCTAAATATGTGGATGTACCTGTAAGTGCAATAACACCCTGCCTCTCTGTGTGCTCATGAGCTTGTGTGTGTTTACCGGACACAGTTGAACAAAATACTTTTCTGCGTTTTTATTATTACAGTAATTTGCCAGTGTTGGCTTCATTCCTCTCCTGAGCCCTGACCCTGTTCTCTTTCTGCTTTACAGAAACCTGGAATGGACGTGGCCGATGGCTATGTGACCTTTGTGCGCCACTCTCAGGATATGCTTCGTGATAAGGTCAATGAGGAGGTGTATATAGAAAGGTTATTTGATGTAAGTAAGATGCCGTCTCCTCCTCACAAGAAGGGAGGGGCCTTCCAAAATGTGGCAAAACAACAGGGCAGAGAGGGATAAGTCCCATTTTGAGACCAGGAAATGTATTTCAACCTGGCAGAAGAGGCTTTTCTGATCCCCTCTTGACTTTTCTCTCTCTTCCTGTCTCTCTCCTCTCTGAACCTTAGCTGCTGCCCTCTGCATTCTGGTGTGCATTGCCACAGTGCTTTTGGGCCTTTGTGTATTAAAAAAAGGAAACTTTTATTTACAAAGAGTCCATAAAAGCATCCTCAAAAAAAGGATTATCTGAAGCAGTGCTCTCTGGAAAGAACACAATTACCCATAGTGATCACATGCCAGCACACCAACTTATTTTTTAGCTCACCACTCAGATACTTTCCACGTAAAGCATGTCAGCCTCCTGTATAAATGACATTCAGCCTTCTTGGCCTCAGTCCACAGTGGAGCCTCCTATGGATGCACTGCTGGATGGGCCAGGGTGAAATAATGATGTCAAACTCAGAGGCTGACATGTCGTATACCCTTGGTCTGTTAGAGCAGTGGTTCCCAACCTGGGGGTTAAGACCCCACTAAGGGGTCCCAAGATAAAGCTGAGGAGTAACAAGATTATTTACAGGATAGGGAAGAAGAAGGAAACCGTTACTGTAACACAAAATAATTTTCTTGTGAAATACTTCCAGCAGCCTGTTGCACCAGTTTGAGTGTAAAGTCAACACTAACTGCTACGTTGTAAGTTGGTAGTCTCATACTAAACTCGCTACTTTGTATAATTGCACCATCTGAACTTACACTACAACTTCACTAAGTCAATATTGTAGCCAAGCGTGATGTTTTACCCAGTCAATCATTCTGATGAAGCCACTACTACTAGTGACAGAAATTATCTTACAACAGACGGGTCAACTAAAAATGAGAAAGAAATGTATTTTATCACGTGTCAAGTAGCAGAACATAATACAACACGTATTTGTCTGTACCTCATTAATAACAGAACAATCATTTATCGATTGCTTCTGTTGAACTAAGATGTTTTTTTCCACTCTGGTGAGGATGGCTATCTCACACATAAATGGCAAATGGTCATAAATAATAGCATAAACACAAATCTCTTCCCAAGACAAACGACACAAACATTTCCTCTGGTTCTAGACCAAATGATTCATCAGTTACTTTAGAAAATGATTAGGCAGATTAATCAATAATGAAAATCTTAACTTGACATTACTAACTTGTATGGTGCAAACAGTTTTTATTAAGTTATAGCGTAACTCAACATCGTTGGCGCCACAGCCTACAGGACTCTAAAATAAGGCAATTTGAGAAGGAACCCTCACAAAGTCTCACAGAATAGTAGAAATATACATCCTGTGCTGACAGGTTATGAATGCAAAGCTCACAAGCCAAAAAGGTTGGGAACCAGTGTGTTAGAGGGTGAAGAGAGCACTGTCTTACAATAACATAATCCTAACGGGATACATTGACAGCAATGTGTCCTCCATGTGTGATTTGAACGACACATAATGCTGTGATGTGTGTGCTTCATGTCATTCAGAACCTATTTGTGCAGACCTGTGTCTCTGCAGGTGTGTGACGGCTTTGTGTGTTTGACAGATTCTCAGTTCTGTGAGGCAGTGACGTCAAGTTTTTATGTCTGAGAGATACTCAGAAGTGTCCCTTTGGTTTTATATTTTCGTGTTGGCTGTAGAAGCGGGAGATTTTTGTTGTTGTTTTGGAGTGAGGAGTGATGCTGTTGTGAAGTGGGTCTGCTTTTGTCTTTGAGGTCCACACACCGGCTCCCCCTGTCTCCTTCTGTGTCGTCAGTTTTTATAGTGTGGACTTTTCCCCCCTTGTGTCCTCTGTGTGGCCCCGAAGCGCACCGAAATCCTACTCAGCACTGTCACGTTAGATTCTTCTGGAGATTTCTCAAGCTGTGAATGTTTCAGTTTTAGCATTTTAAACTATACTTTAGTTCAAGGATGTCAATGTTTTTCTCTTTCATTTGAATGCATTTCCATCCATCCATTTGCATGCATGTGAAAAACGTTCCTAGATGTTGCATAGGCTCTACTTTATCTCTCTTTCTTTCACTGGTTTATTTCAATCCTTTTTATCTCCTCTTTTCTGATTAACACCATTCCTGCTGCCTCCTCTATTCAAAAAGTGGCACTTATCTCTAGTGTTGCGTTGCGTTGTTTTATCACATTATGTTGGTTGGCATGGTTTTAGAGTCAAATAATCTTCCTGTGTACATCTTCTAGCATGACCCTCCTCCTCAGAGTTCTGCCTCATTTGCACATACAGCAGTCTTCCTTAGCACGCACTCTGCCACCCACCCACCCACCCGCGAGGTCTGCATGCACTGCACGCTCAACTCGACTGTGAAGTGGACAGGCATCTGCATATCCGGCCTCAAGTTCAAAACTTTCAACCATTCACCTAATCTTGACTTAAATAAACCTCGACAAAAAAACCTCAACAACCAAACAAATTAAATCCTCACACCTCTAATTCGGGCCCAAGAAACCCTTTTTCTGCGTTCCTGCCTACTCACATGTTTAAAGTTGACTTCTTTTCATGAAATCGGAGGTATGACAACTGTTTCTATTAGACTTGGGTGCTGTTCTCTTGTAACTTATACAGTCTGGGAAACTACCAGTAGAAAAAGGTACAAGAAAATAGCACTGCTGCTCCCTGCCTGCTAACCATTTATTCACTTTCATTCTATTTTTCTTTTGCTAATGAACTCGTGTCAAAACTATAATTTCAATTCCCCATACAGTAGTAGTTTATCTTCAGTGTAGCTCGGTATTTCTACTTGAATAAATTATAAATAAAGGCAAAGTAATAGCCTTCAATAACTGATGGGCCTTGCAGCTTTTACACAATATTGACTAGGAGAAGTTTTTTGCATTTCAAAAGGGTAATTACAGTTTGAGACGGATAAATCTGTCAATGCTTTATAACTTCCCCGTTTTATTCATTTTCTTCAAGTAGCAGTAGTATCGGCGCACTGAGTATTTCCTCTAAAATTGCTCTTTTCAGCTCTTCAGAGTGCTACAGTATAAATGCAATTTGTGTGTGGATGTCAAACTCGTATGCTTGTGTGTGTTGGGAACATTCACTGAAACAAACAGTAAGGCCCAAATTCAAGAAAGTTTCAATTTAGATATAATTTAATTAGACTGCATTTGTCATTGGACCAGTTTTCATGTTTAATTCTTAAACATCTGTGAGTAAGTAATATAGTAATATAGGTAGGTAAGCCTCTGTTTAATACATTTAAAGGCCCTGAAAACCTGTTTTCTCAATCATCTTCTTACTGTGAGCGATGTCGACCGATGCAAGAAACAGTTCGACATTTTGGTAAATACTCCTTATTCGCTTTCTTGTCGAGACTTAGATGAGAAGATCAATACCACTCTCGTGTCTGTCTGCTCAATATGAAGCTTGAACCAGGAGACAGCTTAGCCTGACTCCAGCACCTCTAAAGCTCACAAATTAACAAGATATATCTCATTTCTTTAATTTGTACAAAAAAATAAATAAAATTGTGGTTATTTCTCACAAGGGATTTCTGTCTGTGATGTTTTATCTGTGCTCTTCTCGCTTGTTTTAAGGGGGCGGGGTTCAGATGGAAAAAGGTGACATCACAAACTTTTGTGCACCAATTAGGATCTTGCAAAATTTCATCAAAATGTGATTACAGTTGTGGGGTTGTTGCTTTTATTGCCAGGTCACCGTCAATCAAATCTGATCAAACCACACCCACACAGTCCTTAGCTCCGTTTTTGAGTGTTAAATTCTTCATAAAAATACCTGAGGATGTGTTTTTTTTCCCATGGCTTATTTAGTCATATATATTTAAAGTTTTAGAGAAATCTTCAACATTTGACACCAAGTTTTCAGGGGCTTTAAAAGCATTAGATGAAGACAGAGGGCAATCGGAGTAGAGAAAGTATTTTTTTCTTAAATTTGAAATGCATGATAAAAAGAAACAGTTGAATCCAGCACACTATACTGTAGCTTGCAGTTCTTTTTAGCCGATAAGATTTGTTTATTTTGAACATGACTTCATTCTTACCTTAATGCAGCCTGTTCACTTGCATTGATTGCTGATTCTGTCTCATGAAATGCAAGAATGTCTGTCTTGTGAAGTGGGATAGAGACTCGACATTAATCCTCACTAACTGGTGTCTATATATACTGTACACATGGGTGAAATGAAATGTAGCCTCACATGTATTAAAGCAGCTAGGAGGGCTTATTGAAGTGATGCTTGAATACTCACACGGGGGTGCTTGAAAGTTAATGTTATTGTCATATACTGTATGTGTTCAGTTGTAGTTCTTTATGTGTGTCTTAAGGATTAGTTAATGTTATGTCTTGAGTATGCGTGCGAGTGTGTGTTTTGCTGGAGAGCGTTGTCTTTATGTGTTTCAGCAATGGTACACTGCCACCATGAACCTGCTGGGGACCTGGCTCACTGAACGCATGGATCAGCAGCTCCACGTCTACCAGCTAAAAATCCTCATCAGGATCACAAAGGTGAGACGGAAAACGCCTGTCAGGTTGATAAAAAAAAAACACCCAGAATTCTTTGTGCTCTCGCTGTGCTGATGCATCGCTGTCCTCCTGTAGAAAAAGTACCGGGACTTTCGCCTGCAGGGCGTCCTCGACTCCACCCTGAACAGTAAGATGTACGACACGGTGCGCAACAGGCTGACCTTGGAGGAGGCCACTGCTTCAGTGAGGGAAGGAGGCATGCAGGGCATCTCCATGAAGGACAGCGATGAGGAGGATGAAGAGGACGACTAGAGCCCGTACACTGACACTCCAACCCTTCCCCCCGAACCCCGTCACCCAGACCCCCTTTCACACTTTTGACTTTAGCCTGGTTACCGATGCATGTACCAACTCAGATAGCCACTCTAGGGCCTCTTTGTCAGCTCGAATTGCCTATGAAGGAACTATTAACTATAAAAATAGTACTTATACTGAGGAAAATAAAAATAAAAATGTTAAAAAATAACCATGATTGGCAGTTTAGCTGTGTCATGATAAAGATAGCACCTATCTTTGATTCATTCATTTCTAAATTCATTTCTATGTGTTACTAAGCAATATGGAGAACCATTTGTTTGACAATGTTGAGTGAGATTAATAGGCGTGTCCCTGTCCAATGCAAACCTATATGGCGCTTCTTTGTCGTATTCTACATTCATTAATGGTACATTGTCGTGATGATGAGTGTGTGGACCCTTTTCTTTGTCTTGTCTGTTTTTAAGTGAATGCCAACTGCTTCAAACTGAAAATAAACCTCTGTATTTGTTTACGGCTGTTACAGATACACTGTTGTCTGCTCACTGTTATTAACATCGACAGTAAGTCCAGACCTGCATTTTTATCATGTGTCAATGCTATGTGATCTTATCTCAATTACTAATTAGACATGGTTCAACAGGAATCTTGAACTTCAACGAGTGGGTATTCTAGAGATGCAATATTCTCATAGCTCCATTTTGATAACTTGGGAGATTCTATTTTTATTTCAACATTAAAAGGCCTTGAAACAGGTTCTATTTTAATTGAGTTGCACTTTTACAGAGAAAAGAGCAAAAATAATTTTTTTTATTAAAAAAAAAAAGTTGGTCTGTCTTTGTTCTGTAATTGTGTAGAATGAGATGTCTGGCATTTGTTTGGGTCTCACTGTTGTTTTGTATATATTATATAAATATATATATAAATATAAAATGCTGTACATTGCATTCTGAGCCATCGCTGCATGCCTGTGGGTTCCCACCCTCTCCAAACGCTTTCTGTTTTCTGTGTGAATTAGCTGGTGGATTCAGTCTTGCTTTTGCCTTATGAAAGCCAACAGTTGTAATATGCAAGAGCTGTGGCCTCTAAATAAAAATTACTGTACATGTGCATCCTCTGTCATGTTTACTAGCTGCATGTCCACCTGAGACACAATTATAGACACACTGTAAATACTTTGGCTCCTTCCTCTCGGAGTCATAACTCGGTCAAATCTGAGCACACAGCCATGAGACACGTGGTTTTAGATTCAGTGTGACCTACGCATCCCGAGGATATCATTGCATCGCGAATAAACCATAAATCCGAAATCCTACTGAATCTCGCTCCTTATAACTCCAGAACCTGATGCCCGAGAGTCATCACGTTTTTAAGTCTTCTTCAGTATCAAAAGTAATCCAGTGGTAGCCGTTTGTACATGCATTGGTCCATTGCAAACAGGAAATGCCAATTTGCCAAAATGTAAACAAATATAGGCTTACAAATAACGGGCTCACTGTGTCCATGGCAACAACGCGGGTACAGAGATAGAATATACTCATAAGTAAAAGTACTGTTAAAGTAGGCTACTTGTGTAAAAATGTACTTAGATAAAAGTAAAAAAATAGGTCAGTTAAAATGTTATGAGTAAACGTTACTGCTTTACATTTGTATTTTAAAGGGGGGTGGGGCTGTTATATGATGATATATGATAGCCTACCACTGTTAAATTAAAGAACACCTTTAAAGCTAATTGGTTTAAGTTGCATTAAATGTCAACATGTTGCCTACACTAGTGGAACAACATCAGTCCTAATGTCCAAACCAAACAATAAGTTTCACTTCTAAAGACGCAGATACAAACTGATAAATCATAAATATACAACGGTCTTTTAAATTAAACTGACTGACAAATAAATACCGATGAGTCTTTGGCCACCGCGGCGGGTGCAACAAGCATTATTCAGCCACAACCCTCAATCACACGTGTATTAAACAAAGCAGAAACTGCAGTTTTTAAACACTGCGTAACTCACACACGCACGCACGCGCAGTGGCTGCTGACGCTCTCCTCTGTGCAGTGACTTACATCAACACGTGCGTTTGTTGTTCCACTCACCTGTCCGGACGCCTTTCTATGAGTTTTGTGCGCCTGAAGTCCTCCACAACCAGCTCCTCAAAGCACAATACAAGCAGGTCACTCAGCCTCTCTGTCCCGCGCTGCAGTCACACCGGGGACCATCACAGGCAGCAGAAAGGCCTCACGCACCTCACTGAAGGCAGAAGTTCCTCAGGGGACGCAGGAGTCGCCTCTGGATGATCCGCGGGGAGCATTTTAGCATTTAGCATGTTAGCCAAACCCAGCATGCACCTGTTGGTCACGCAACATCGTGGGTGTGTTTGATTTGTGTCACTTAGCGTGCTCATCGGGTGGTGCGTCAGTGATCGATTAAGGTAGACGCAACCTTTTTTTTGACGATTTTTTTTTTGTTGCACTGTTGCCGCAGACACACCAGCCAGCTGTTTCCTTTCTTCTGCTCCATTTTCACAGTTTATTTTAATTCTTTCATATGACTTTTTACTCCGGAACGGATGCGACTTGAAATGTAGCGAAATACAATACTTAAAGTAAGTAATACTTAAGTAAAATGACCGATTTTTAAAAATGCTCAAAAATGCAGACCTACACAAACAACGACTGTGTAATGTAATTCGTTACATCCACCTCTGATCATAAGTAGGCTTCTTACTTTTGATCCTTTAAGTGAATTTTGTTGTTGTTAAATTTTGCATGCAGGACTTTTACATTTGAGTATTTTCACAGTGCGGTAGGCCTGTTGCTACTTTTACTTGAGTAAAGTATCTGAATACTTCTTCCACCACTGCTGTTTGGTGACACACTGACAGCAGGGGGCGACAGGATGAACAGGTTGCTTATTTGCTTGTCATGCATCATCATCACCATCAGCAGTTTCATGTAATACAAGGATGCTGTGCACCCCAGCCCAAACTTTATTTAATGTATAGCAATACAGTTTACCTATTAAATAACACTATTACACTATAATAATATGGTATATGACAGCATCATAGAAGTACATGGCTATGATACTATCATATAAACATGTGATATGATGGACAAAACCATTTTATCATTTATTTAAGTTACAAAACAGACTTCACTACCAACCTGGCTGAAATGCACTGAGGCTAACATACTGGATCCCTGGACCGCTGAGCAAATGTCGGGAAAATCTGGTTTAAACATCAGCATGGACCTCAGAGGGGCAGGTGACTGTGGGGATTTTGCTGTGGAGATTTGGATAACAAATTTCCCACAAAAGTACAATCTGTCACAGGGCCACTATACAAACCAAATATTTGTATGAAAATATAAACTTCTATGATCACAAAGATTACATTAAAGACATTTGCTTTTGAAGTAAATGTGCGCAGCCACAGCACTCGTGTTTTCAATGAGCGTAGAAATATCAGACAGAAAGGACCATGGCATTCATTCAAAAGAAGAAGAAGAAAAAAAAACAGTTGCTGCAAAGAAACATTTTGTTGCAGAGCTAAGACAAAAGCCATCTGGACCTTTCTCCAAATGTTGGAGAGTTTTCACTGAATTTAGCAAACTCCCCTTTGTCAGAGAAGTTGGTGTTCACAGAAAAAAAAAGTAAGAAAAAAAGAGTACATCATAGAGTGCGAAGATGAACATACATCAAGCAAGAGAGAGGATGTTCAGGCTTGAAAAGGGCTTATAATTAATAGCCACAAAATAGAGACAGAATATCAGCCCAAATAAAATACATTTTACAGTCTGAATCAATGAACAATTTAAATCGTATTGTCTAGTGTGAAGAAAGTTTCATGTACTCTGATTATCTACTGTAATCCCGAGGCTACAACAGAAACATGCTGCACTCTTGTTAAATTCACACCTCTGACACAGGTAATCTGCACTGCGCGATTTAAACAAATTCGAGTTTAAATTCTAGTTGATTAAATAGCTCTCAGGACAAAATCACTTACATGTTGCAAACTGGAACCACATCTTTGGTTACAAATAAAGCATCAACCCCCCCCAGAAAGAAACTACAGTGCCTATAGAAAGTATTCACCTCCTTTTGGATTTTTTCACGCTTTATTTATTTACAACTTTGAATCACAGTGGATGTAATTAGAATTTGTTTTTCTACACTGATCAAGAGAAAAACTCTTTTCTCTATTGTCAAAGTGAAAACATGTCTAAAATAACCCCATAGAACAACTGATTGCACATGTATTCATCCTTTAACTACGAGATATAAATCACTGGTTCCACAGTAAGTTGAATGGAGATCACCGGTGTGTTAAGTTAAACATACCTGGATGTAAGTCCAACAGCTATTTAGTTTCATCATGAAAACAAATGAATACTCCAAACAAATCTGTGACAGGTTTACTGAAAAGTACCAATTAGGGGAAGGATATAAGAACATTTCCAAGGCACAGGATATCCATAATACGATTATAGAAATTGAAAGAGGCACAGCTCTAAAATCTGCCTAGAGCAGGTCATCCTCAGAAACTGAGTGTGTTGAGAAGAAGGGCAAAAGGGCACTAGTGAGACCACAAAGAGGCCAAGGGAGCTCTGAGGAAGCTGCAGGGTGTCATGGCTGAGAAAGGAGACACTGCCCAGGAGTTTAAATCAGTCACAGCTTTATGGAAAAGTAGCAAAGAACAAGCCTCTGGCGAAAAAAAAACTCACATGAAAACATGTGGGAGGCTCCGCGACAAAGCTGAAGGTTTTATGATACTAAAAGCTGTGTGGACCGCACATCTGCAGAAACACACCATCAATGCCTCTCTGCAGCAGGCCCTGCAAGGCTTGTGAGGGTGGAGAGTAAAATGAACGCAGTAAAATATAAAGACATCCTGGAGGAAACTCTGCGGTATGTGAGAGGACTGAAAGAAGATTTATTTTTCATCAGACCAATGACAAAATATAAAAACATAAAGCCACAGCTACACAGGAACGTCTTTAACAGAACATGTGGAGGAGCCGAGTCAGAGTCTAGATCTCAATCCAGTCCAGAGTTAGAGGCAGGAATTGAAATGTTGCTGTTCACTCACAGTCCTCATTAAACTCGACAGAGCTTGACAGGCCAATGTGATGAACTGCAAACGTGTCCCGATGTACAAAGCTATCCACACAGACTCACTGTAAATGCTGCCAGAGGTGTTTTTAATAAATTGGGGTGAATACTTGTGCAATCAATTTGGAGTTTTCGATTTGTAATTAATTTAGATTAATTTGTAGACATTTGTTTTCACTTTAAAAGTGGTTTCTTCTGTCGATCAATGTCGAGAATAGATCATTATTACATCAACTGTGATTTAATGTTGTAAAACAACAAAACAAAGTTTGGGTGGGATGAATACTTTTTGTAGACATTGTACTGTGTCAATACGGATACCCATCACAAGTGTTAACAGTTGAGCTTTGACAGGTGAGGTTAGAAAAGCTGGAAAAAAATTCTGAAAAAAAAAATTGTAGATTATTCATGAGCTATGGAGTCTCAAAAGAACAACAAAAAAACCCAAATCTACACCAAGGCCAGTGGACGAATAGGCAAAAATACTTTAAAAAAAGAAAACATTGGCTGGCTATTAAGGATATAATACAAAACAATTATAACAATATAAATCCCTGTAAAAAGCAATAAATGTTCACATTAGATGTTGTAACACACTTTAACAAAACAAGCCATAAGTACATTATACAAGACAGCAGTGAGATATTTGGACAATATATGAATATTAGGCAGGTAATAGTCTCTTAACATGTGATAAAGAGCTTCGCCCCTGTGGAGTAGAGCCTCAAAACAGTTAGTTTGATCGAGGTGACAAAGTGACATAATGCATGCTGGGCTACGTTGTGATGTGACGCTTTGTTTTGAGACATTATCGGGTAGTGGATCGCCGTAACTCATCCTGGTTCTTCACGCTTCAGGTTTGTCTCAACGCAGTCCAAAGTTCCGAGTTGTGTCGCGATGCCAGGATTTAACTGTGAAACTTTTTCACTCACTGGATTTAGGCAGTAACACTGATAGTATAGTGCAAACTGGACAGAGCTGCTTTTTCCTCACGTCAACTTAAAACAGGTGCAAACGCTCAGCAGGATAACATTTAAGACAAGAAATAAAGGACAAAAACATAAATATCAAAAAACCTTTATCAGTATAAAAAGTAATAAGGTTATTCATTTAATCAATAGTCTGGCAAAAAAGGCCTCAGAAAAGTTCTCGAGTTTTTACAAATTAAGTGCCTGTAAGAATTCCTCAGACGAGCGACTCCATGCTCTCTGCAGGGTCCGACTCGTCAGTAATCACCACCACCCCATTAGTGTCCATGTGCATGGGGCTCAGGCCACACTCTCTGTTACTGACCAGGCTGAGCATGGCTTTGTAAAGGTACTGGTACTGCTCCTGTGCACATAAACACAGACACACAACATTACAGATCACATCCTTTCATGTGCTACAAAACAGTGAAAGGTCATGACATTTCTTTAAAAGCTGCATTCATCAGAATTTTTCATACAAACACTGAATCAAATTGCTAATGTGGAAGTGGTCGCTCGTAGTGACGAACCCCAACAGAATTAACACCCACCTCTGCAGCTCTCTGGAGCTTTTTGACTCTTTTAGCTAATTGGTCTGGTTTTACGCCCCACACAATTACTGTATGGTTCGGTCTGAACAGGTCTCATTGACCTCCATTAGACAACTGTTTTAACAGTGAAAAACTACTACCTGCCTGGCAGACAAAGTTATCAAGTGACAGGAGAACACAGTGGAGCATTTAGCAGCTAAAGCCCCAGATATTTTAGTAAGGAATTGGTGGAAACCAAAAACAGAGCTGAATACTGGACTTACTTTCAACAGGTGGAGAAAAACGTGACTGTAGCATTCATTTGGAGTCGTGTTTGTGTCCACTTGACAAATGCAAGTCCAATACTCTAGCTCTGTTTTGGTCTCCACCAAAGGGAAATATCTGGCTCTTTAGCTGCTAAATGCTCCACTGTGTTCACCAGCTAGTCGCAAACTGTGCCTGTCTGCCGCGCAGGTAGCATACAGGGCATTTATCAGAAAATAGCTGCCGGCTGCTGCTGGAATGGAGGTTGATGAGAGCGATGAAAGTGAACTGAACTGTAAAGTTGTGGACCAGAAAACAAACAAAAAAAAAAAAACATTAGCTGGAAGATGCTAAAATGCTCTGTAGAGCTGAGGGGAACTTCACAGTTGGCTGATAATTGTCCGGAAAAAAAAAAGTTCATAAAAATAATGATGAGTGCAGCTTTAAATTTCATGTTTCATTGTTTCTAGTTGTTAAAATGCTGACCCAGAATCCCTCCTGTTTGTATTTGACATAAAAGTGAACTTACTATATCAGTGAAGACTCCCGGCCTCATGAGATTGATCATCTTAGCCACCTGATAGATGTCGACGACTCCCTCATTCTCCAGCTGCTGGGACAGTGTGGTGAGGGCACAGAGCATGCCTGCTGACACTGCTCCATACCTGTGTGGAAAGGTTCAAAATCACCCCTGCGGTACAACTGTCTTTCTAAACAGTCTTTCTGTTCAGGTGTTCTTAAAAAAGATGCAACGCCACACCTCCTAAATCCTTAAGTTTAACTCCATCAAAAATGACAATGCGTAGGGCTGTTTCTACTTTTAGTGCTTCAATCTCATTATCACCATAACTAATTGCAGACTGTGAAATTATTAACATGTGTACACGTTACTGCCAAATGAAAGGATAAAATGTGTTTTGCAAGCAGCTACTTCCATGCAAATTCTGGTTGTTAGCAATTAGCATCTAATCATGTTAGCGTCTGGTGTAAATGGATGGGGAGACAGAGTGTCTTGTTATTTAGTCTGTGACAACTTCAGATGCAGCTTTAAGGTAACGAGGGATGAAGTGTGATTGACTGTCAGGACCTTCAGTGACGAAGACTATTCAATTAGTGGATATTTTCGCTAAGAGCAGCTGAGGTGCTGAAGGCACAGAGGTCTGTAGGAAAGACGTCAGCCGGGGACGACTGTGGAAGTTGTTATGGTTGCCTGGTTACTAAGAGACTTTAGAAAGTTATTTCTGTTTATCTTGGTGGCTGCCTGTAGATTCTCAGTGCTGGCATACACTAAAGGAATTTAAGCCCCAAGCCACAGAGAGCTCTCCACATTTACAGTAGTGGCTTATTTTCCAACAAATCAAAGGTAACTAAACATCTCAGGAATCTTTTGCCACTTCTGAATCCTTAAAATCCAGATAGAGATTCAGCCAATAAGTGAGATGTGATAAAAATGTAATGGATATTAATCTACTGAGTCTTGGACTAGTTTATGAGGATCTCAGGGGGAATAAACTGAACTTCTTTATGATCTCCAACTTGAAAAACCCTGGATAAAACCCTTAGGGTGTGTTTGCTCTTACAAGTAGACTTTGCCTGTGTTGACAGAGGACAACATAGAGGTAAAGACAAACATACTCATCGTGCACGATGGTGGGGCCATCTCGAGTCATGGCCTCCTCCTTGATGACACTGATGAGCTCGAAGGCGCTGCTGAGAGGAGCATCAGGGTTGGGCCATTTAGGGCACTGAAAATGTCTCACCTCCAGAACGTAGTCGTCCTGTCACACACAGGAAAGGAGTGTCACTCCAAGCAATGCGCACACAATACGCACATGACGTGACATAGATAATGCAATGCTTCTCTGGGATTGGACACATCGTAGTAATCAAACACCAAGAACGGCCAAGAACTCCAGACTTGTGACGCTTCATGTCACAGTAATCAAACACATGGTATGTGTAACGAAGCAGAGCTCCAGGTACCTGTGTGGCCTCGAGGATGAAGTCGTGGATGATTATCTGCTCCTCATTGGAGAGGCACAGTCTGTCCTTACTGATGAGCGTGACAGTGAAGGCGATGCAGTTCATGGCCTCTTCCCGACTCGGCCAGTAAACAAATTCATCCTCAGCCTGCAGAGAAACAACTGCAAGTCAAACAAGGTATGTTGCAGGTACCTTTATTTATCAGACTCGATCACTATTTCTTTGTTTTATTGACATTTATCTGTCATTATTCTTTCGCTCTGTGTGTAGACTAGATTACAGATTCACCCTAAATCAGACATTGCAAATCTAAAAAGGACAAACAAAACAGAGAAAAATGACCCACTAAGACCACAAGACCATTATTATGTTCCAGAGTTACTTACCAGGCTCTGGTTGTCAGGCAACATGACGATAATTTGAGCGTTATGGTCCCAAATCATCCTCCAGAAGTCTGTGGTGGTGTGGGGCAAAGGATGCTGGGTAATGATGAACTCATTACTCCTGAAGTAACCCTGAGGTGACAAAAGGGCGAGCTGTTAGCCTCTCTACAGCTCAGACCGCTCATACCGATGGAGGATAGCGAAAGCTGACAGAGTACCGATCATTTTCTAAGAAACTGTCATCAGGAACGGTCAGACCGGTCCATAAAGTTCATCAAAAAACACAGTGAGCAAGGATAAAGAAGCCAGGCTATCACACTGTACCATTATGTAGGATGCATTAATGTAATCTGTTCCTTTCATTCCAGGCAGAGTGGTGAGTCCGACCCTTGCTCGCTCCGCTGTGGAGAGGCAGAGATAGAAAAAAACACACTTGAATCAAAAAGCCTCAATAATATCACACTGGCCGATAATGCACACATTCATTACCAGTCCTCGATGTTGCTATAGCAACGAGTACCTCCTTTTACCCTGTCAGGGTGCCGAGAACGCATAGAAGGATTAAGTTATAGGATTATGGAAATATATTCTAATTTTGGAATATGAATTGTCTTTAATAATTTACTGACTGTAAAAGAGGAACATGTAGCTACATTAGGAAATGCAGTGAGTATAATTCACATTATTATCATTTTCTTCTTCAAAAAGGAAGGACACAGAACAGGTTTTATTTGTAGAAAATGCTTTTAATATTGTCCAAATGTAATTTTATCCTTCAAATTTTAACATATTGTTGCTGTGTGACTCCTTTCAAGACAGCCACCCCTATTACTTTCTGTAAACCCACTATAACCAGGCCTCTAGCGGCTTTACATGTTCGACATGACCTTGGTTCTCCAAAACCTCAGCTCCATTGCAACTGTGCAGTGGTAAAACAGATAAGATACTCACAGGGAACCACTGAGGAATTGCGGTTCTTCTCCTTGTTGCTCTCTTTGTGGGCACTGAAGCACTCCACAAAGCGCGTGTTGCACTGAGTCAGAAGCTGGTGAGAGAGAGAGAGATGGCAAAGACCAGAAGATCAAGAAATCTTATTTTAGTTACTGAGTCACTGTAAATTAAAATCAAACATTAAAAATAAGATATAATGTTGACCCAGTATTAACAGCAAGTGGTTCGCATTAATAATGAGCATGTGAAGCTGAAGAGGAAGTGACATTATGTGCAAGCAATTAGTTTCTCTCTCCAGATGTTGAAAGAGTAGGAGCTCGATGAAACATTCATCAAGCTTTGCATAAGGCAGCAGGGGTGACAGACATGACTTTATTACAGACAACATCAGAGGCGCTCTCAATCTATTCCCGTCTGGAACTGGAAAGCCACCGTGTGCGTCGCTAACAAGCTTCTGATCCAAAGACCGCCTTGATTTCAGCTGCCGGCGCCGCTGCTGACAGTGACAGCTCGTCTATCCGGACCAGTCAGACCCCCAGAAGGTTTACTCACCCTGAACTGCTTCTCCAGCTGTGTGCGGCCTGTCGAGTTGGGCGTGAGGATGCTGTTGACATAACTGTGCAGCTGCCAGGCGGGCACCTCTGTCTCTCTGCTCAGGATGTCCTCCATCAGAGCATCGTGGATGAAAACATACTGCTCCTGAGGGGAGACAGAGGGCATTGAGACCCAAAGTGTTCAAAATATAACCCTGAAACTGGGAAATAATCTGACACATTTTTAGAACTTGCTACGATGACATTTTATTTCATTCAGCTTTTTATTGAAGGTCTGTTTTATTTAATTCCAGCAGTTTTTAACAGGCAGTTATGTGATTGGTTGTCAACTTATTCAGATGGGAGCAAAAGCCAATCACAACCAGTCAGCCTATTTGTCTTTAACAGACAAAAGACTGTGATGACGAGTGGCATTATGAAAGAAAATGGTCATTGGGAAAAATGGTGTGAAATAAAAAAGGACATTAAATAAAAATGACCTGCAATCATTTACTCAAGTAAATGTAACAATGTAGAACTACTAATTACAAGAAAAAGTCCTTCACTGAAAATGTTACTTTATGAGTACATAAGTATTAGCACCAAAGGTAAGTACTCATTATGCAGAATGGCCCATTTCAGAATTATATATATTATTGTATTGGATTATAACTATGGATGCATTCATGTGTATGCATCACTTTAATGCTGCAGCTGGTAAAAGTGGAGCTAATTTCTATCTATAATTAATTAATCTATAATATCACATCATAATTTACTAGCATTTTGCATTTATAATTTGAATCTGTGTATTGTTTCATATGTCTCTATTCCATCAAATCCATATGTAAAGATATAGACGAGAATGTGGATATGTTTATTTACTAAATGATGGAATGTATGAATTGTATGACACAAATAAAAAGTTACAATTAAATATAATTCGAATCTGCAAAGTTACCACTAACTAAAGCTGTCATATACATCTAGTGAAGTAGTAAAAAGTACAATATTGGCCTTGAAAATGTAGTCGAGTAGAGGTATCAAGTAGCATAACATGGAAATACTCAAGTAAAGTATCTCGAAATTGTACTCACATACAGTACTTGAATAAATGTACTTAGTTACTCTCCACCACTGCCTGCAATACACTGTTATTTTGAGTAGAAGCCTGGTGAAATAACGTTTCATAATAAGTTTAGAGTTTTAAAGTTTTCTTGGATTATTTCACAATATAATTATTATATAATATATTTTTTTTGTATGTATTCATATGATGTTTTATTTCATGTCTTTTTTATTTGTTTAATTTTGAACACTTTCCTGGGTCCCTCCTTATGGAGACCCAGGAAAGAAAACGGTTAAGAGAAAGAAAGTGAAAAAAACAGCAAGAGAGGTTTGTAGAAAGACACCCAGAACATCAGGCTAAACATTGACATTGTTTTATTGATAAAAAGTACTCCAATCAGCTATAAAGATGCAATCAAAGTACTTTACATGACTTTTATATGATTTATTGGAATGCCAAGAATAAACAACCAATTGAGAAATGAAGTTAGAAGGCTGTTTGAAACTTAATGGAGGCAAAACCTAAAGAGAGCCAGAAAAACACGACATCACAGTCACAGAAAGTTGTGTGTGGACAGACCTGATAGTGAGGGTAGGGGGCATTTAAACAGCCAGTATGGACTGATTCTGCTGTTCTATACATTCATCTGTATTGTGGTGTGTATAACAGTTTGTACTGTGTGTTGCAAAGTGTGACCTTTACCGTACCTTGAACTTAGAGTATCGAACTGAATACGCTTTCATAACCCCCTATCCATCTTTAATCACAGATGACCTTTTCAGTGTAAGAGAAGGAATCCAGTTTCACAACACAAGGGATGATTTAGGGCTTCTTACCTCGGTCTGAACTAGGTAGTTGCGTTGTGTGCGGATATGTTTGAGAAAATCCAGGACGCTGACTGTGCTTTTGTCCTTGATCTGTTGAAGCATGCTGTCAATGACAATGTACGTTCCTGTGCGCCCAACCCCTGCACTGTGGAGCAGAACACAAAGCAACATGAGCATAATGGCAGGCCCGTAGAGGGAGCTGTTAACCAAGTCAGTACATGCGAGACTCAAGCACTCATAAGTAACATTCATTTAGCCCAGGAGCTCGGTAATAAGTACTGTACCTGCAGTGCACCAGGACAGGGCCCATGTCTGCAGTGCGAGCCGCTGATGAGCGATTGATGAAGGTGAGGACAGGGAGGGTGTACTCTGGCACTCCCATGTCAGGCCACTGAGTGTAGTGATACTGGACCACGATGCGCTCATTCAGCTTCCCTTTTGGGTTCCCCTTCTGACCCTAGAACATGAGAGCAGACATGTGACCCCGGTGAGAACACAATGCAGACTCTTCATTTGTTGTACACGGAGGAAATTATCATGGGCCGGGCGCCTCGGCTGATACAGACTAGTAACAACACAAGTGTTAACTGAGTGGAGATTTCAACACTTAATTAAAAGGGGACGCACCACTCAAACACAGAGTTTAGATGTTACTAAATATGTGAAAATGTCAGTAAATATTTAACTGTTGCTAACTGAACTGAAAAAAATAGCTTGTTAATATGTTTACATTTTAGAGTAAAAGAGATAAAATAGAATATAGTCAACATAGCTGGCCTGACACTTGATGAAAATCCTGTTTCATAACTAAATATATGAAAACTATATAAATATCACTAAAACTGTTATTTCTGGAAGTTATGCTACATCGACTTCCCGTTTACTTAGTTGATTGCTTTTGACTGGACGGTATTACTGATGTTTCCTAGAAACCGATTTACAAATTATTGAAGTCTTTACTAGCTAAGACATTCCTTAAATTCTAATGGTGCAATGCAATTTAGTAAATCACTAGTTTCAAATTAGCTAGTAGTTACTGAGAACATAAAAAGGACTTTACACACAAACTAGGTCCCAGATTTACGAATAGCTGGTGCAACATGATCCATGTGAAAAAAGTGAAACCTCGTTCAAACAAAACAGATTTGAAGAAGATTCCCCAGTGAGAATAAAATTTATCGCAGCACGAGTCGGACTCTTATTTACCTTTTTTACTTTTGTGTTCCTTATAAGGAAACGCCGCAGTGTGTAGCAGGCGTGCACTTTGGTGCTTTTCAGCGTCACCACAATGTTTCCATACTGCTCGCTGTTCTCTGTCGGCCAGTACTGGTCACATTTCCTCTGAAGGACACAAACAGACACAAAGATATACCACATCTGAAATACAGCCACCTCTGTAAGCGGTTTGTTTTATATTTTTACTCCTGCGAATCATTAAAGTGAACCTACTCTCCCTTTCTCCACCAGGTTGGTGATCATGACGATGATTCCAGTGTTCTGCTCCCAAACCATCCTCCAGAAGTCCTCGAATGTAGACTTGAGAGGACCCTGAGCAGCTATATAAGCTCTGGGCTGGTTGTAGCCCTGAAACAGGAGAGTGGTGGAATATATTTACTGGTAAGATGCAATCAGTATTGTATAAATTACCCACAACCCCCGATATAGCTGATAGACATCGGTAGGTCATGAAATCCACTCCTTCAGCTGGCAGAAATTGTAAATATTTATACATTAATCAATATTCTTTAAAATAGATACATTTTTATTGCTGTCAGTTTTACAATTTTGATACCTCTATTAATGTTTCAAACAAAGTTGTCAGCATGCCATTTAGCAATATGAATACCTCTTAACAACTTGTTTCATTCAAGACAAGACCATGCAGGTGAATTTCACAACCTCTCAAACACAATAAAGAAAAACAAACCAGGGCCTGCATTAAAAACTCACATCAACGTAGTTGGCATTGATGTAATCCGAATGTTTGGCATCTTTCCCCGCCAGAGCTCGTAATTTCACCCTGCTGTGGTCATCTAGGGAAAGCATTGACATGTGCGTGAATTATTAAAAGGATGAAAACGTGTTATAAAAACATTATTGGATTTCGCAACAGCAAACATCAAAATCAGATTTTACAGCTGACTCACAGGCCACAATGTTGATGTATCTGTTTTTGTGCTTGTTGTCAGGATGATTGGAATGTTCTGCTGTGATTTTCAGGTCTGCCGTGGAGCGCTGGACCTCCTGGAGAGAGAACAAATAGACAGAGATTGATTTTATTTAACAAGGAGAGAAGATGTAATGGAAGTACGCTCTCTAAGGAAGGTCTATTTACTTAAACTGTTACAGTGCTTTCATAGAAACGGCTTGTTTTTATTTCTTAACAAGTACAACATCTCAGATTTCATTTTATGTGATACTATTGGCCTTTAAAAGGGAAACTTTTTTTTTTTTGCTCCAAAATTGCCCCCTGCATAAAGAGCTAAGGACCTCTAGCAGGGATTCAGTGTCTACGTCAAGGACACTTCAGCAGAGCAGATGTTTACTGCCACTGGGGCTTGAACTCCAGTAGGACAGCCTTCTTCTCATCTTCTTCACCACACCCAACCCTAAAATACAACAATCATTTCCAACACAGCTTCGTTGTGGCGCATTTGAAAACCATGCGCACAAGCTTCCCATCAAATGACCCCAATTAGAAGGAATCCTCTAGGGGTGAAGCTTGCCTCATTTCTTAACCTGGTTACACAGAGAATGTGTTCCCATCCACTCAACCAGCAGACAGACCTTCTCTAATTAACCCCCATCTCTCTTGATCTTTCTCTCAACCATCTGTTCAAAATTAGCAACCCTGCACACAAACACATACATAAAATCCTCTCTAAATACTGTTCAGACCCAGGCCCATTTGCGGACAACATGTGCACAGTAGAAGGGGAGATGAACTGTGCTGAAGAGGCTATCAGTACTTACATAACTCCACATAAAAAAAGATGAATGTACTTTTATGTGTTCTGCGGTCTTAGGGTGCTTTCACACCTAACCTGTTTGTTCAGTTCAAACAAACTCTTGTGCGTTTACCCTTTTGGTTTGGTTTGTTCAGGCTGGTGTGAAAGCTGTAATTGGAAATTGGTGCGGACAAAAACAACCAGACCAAGAGCACTTGAAAAGAAGGGTCTCGGTTTGCCTCCAAGCTGACTGTGCTGAGGTCAGTTTGTGATGTGAAAGCAAAGTAGAACAACCACTGGGTTTTATGATACTACAGAAAGCAATCTCATGAGAGTTTTGTATAAACTGTATTTCAGAGATTTGCCAATAAAAAGTGAATGAAATGCACAGTAACTAACCCCCCGTCATACTCAGGTAAAAAGCCTCTTTTTGTCGTTCTACACACTCATCACTATTTATGACACTGCTCATTATCTAATTATGTCTCTATGAGCTCAACATAAATAAATGCATAAGGCAGTTAGTTTGACGTGAACATAAAGCAGAGCAGAACTAAAAGGCAACAAAGAATCTTTTTTTATTCTTTGTACGGACCAACTGAACCCAACTCGAATGTAAAAGCACCATTTGTAATATAGCAAAGGTTAACAATGCTTCAAAATGAGTCTTCATTGAAGTGGTGTTGAAAGTGTACCTCAAAGTCCTCAGAAAAACCTTGTAGGTTGTTCTTGTAGAGCTCCATGACGTGTTTAACAAAGTGCTTAACGGGGATGGCCTCCATGTCATCTGCAGGAGAAACACACAACAGTTAGCAAAGTCGCCGCTACTGTGTGTGTGGTTTGTAGTGCATACAAACACACATAGACACCATGTCATTTGTTATTTTTTTGCAATTCTAACGCAACCAGGCAGCAAATGTAATGCATAGTTTTCTACATCCAATCAGTCACTGAGAGTATTTTTTAATGAAGTCAGTTTTGTGCTGTTAACAGACTAACCTCTATCACAAATGTCTAGGTTTGGTATTTTGAGCATTTATACGTGGGGGAGCATCTGTCTCATCTGAGCCAAATCAGCCCCAAATCACACATGAGGGATCTTCGATAAGGCTGGTCACCATCACACTGGGCCAATAGTGCAGGGGACCCAGCTGTCATCGCTGCTGATAGTGGCCAATGTCTTAACTAATGCAACCTCGCAGCTGGGGCCTTTAGGGCTTTTACTTGCCTCAGTGGTTACAACGTAAAGGAGAATTCCGATTTGTTAATCTGTTCATTTATCAAAATGTCTTCCCTCCCCTGTATTAGTGTCAAGAGACTTCTTATCAGTTTAATCAGTTCATCAGCGTGGGTCTGGGTGAAATGTGGCTGCAGGAGCTAGAAATTTAAATGAAGTATGGCTGATTAGGTCCATTTTTTCTTGACAGAATATGAAACTGCACAGAGATACGTTCACATGTATGCTTGCATATCCCACAGCACTATGTGCAATATAAATACTTTTAACATCTCATTTAGTCATTTTCCACTTTAAACATTTACATGTCTATAAATACAGTATCTATGAAGATACGTAATGCAAATTCTGAGCCCGTACTGTATAGTCACTTAAATCAAGAACATGGTCAGTCATTCAGAATGTGTGCTGTGAGAAAATTGCCACAGTTTCTAAGAGAATAAAAGGAAAAGAAAAGACAGAAAGAAAAGAGGTAGAAGAAAGAAATGGATAAATAAAGAAAAAGACAAGCAATAAAAGTCTAATGAATGTGTAGTCAATACTGGCATTCGCTGTGCACTTTAACCATGATATCACAACCTTGAAATGTCCCCGAGCTTTAAGCGACTGTGAAAGTAAAGTCTGATATCGACTAGCTGCCACTGCACTGCTGCCTGGGACATTAAAGTCTACAAAAAGCCATTCACACAACTCCTACAAAGGTGCTCCCAGAGTAATTTCACATGTAAATGAACAGAAACTGTGCAAATGCAGAGATCAAGGTAATAGAGAAAACCATTTGAAAACAGTTAATGGTGGGGCTTGTGAATGTGTCCTGTATCAGTAGACATATATCATTTAAAGTCAGTTGAGATTCCTTTGTCATTTTTGTGATTTTTTGATTCTTAAAACCACACTTTTTCAGGTTAAATAATATGTATTTTTTTGTCCTGTCAAATTAACTCGAAACCACCATTTCTTTCAACCATTTATCCGTTACTTTTAACAAACTATTTCAGCTTCTTTGCTTGCACACTGTTCTGGTGTTATAGCTTTCTTAATATGAGGATATATTTTTTTATAATTTTTTTTTTTCAAATTTCTTGAGCTACACCATAATCTTTCCATGTATGACAAAGCAACTGCAGAATACCCCCTGAAGTACCATACAAGTACCATATAATGCCGTGGTTGGAAATCACTGATCTAGAAAACAGCAACAAACAGTGAATCCTGAGTATACTGTGACATAAAATTATGGAGATTTGAACATCAGATATATGAATATTCTAATATAATGAAGTAAATACATGTTACCTGGTATAGGGATGACTGGTATATTCTCATTGGCCACCACCCGTGGAGAGCTGCTCTCCTCCACATAGAAGTGAGCTGTCTGGAAAAATCTCCTACAGGGACACAGAGAGAAGTACATTGGGATGCCACAGTAAAGTCTATTAGGGAGTCGTTATCTCATTGTTCTCAGATCCGGTCTGTCAACATCAGCATCTAAAAGTTGAATAGAGCGACACGAGAACGGCAGAAAACCGCTAATGAAAACCCCAGAGTAGTTGGGACACAGATGATCGCACACAGATAAGAGTCGCTGCCAGTGAGCGGCTCCTGGAAACACAGCCTGAGCTGACTACAGGGAACAGGTAAACAACTCATAGTGACGCGCAGCGCAGCACAGCACAGCACAGCACAGCACAGCACAGCACAGCACAGCACAGCACAGCACAGCGCCAAATTTAGCTCTTTGCACAAACTGAAGACAACTAATCTAAACACAGATTCTCTCTTCAGGGCAACACACACCACTTTCAAGAGGTCCCACTCCACTTTGAGGACAACAAAATCAACTTAAAGGTGCATTTTATGGAGGAAAAAAAAGGTCTCTGAGTGCTGCCAGCAGATATGAAATCTCATATTGACAAAGTCGTAACCAGATGAAACTTTTGACATTCATTACTTATCCATATGAAATTCCTGTTGTTTCGACCGCCAACATCTTTGCGCCCCCTGTTATACAATCCCTCCCAAATTTTACACAGTTCAAGGTCCAAAGTTCATGGACTGAAAAATCTTGTCAAATCAATGCTGAATGCTGATAGACTGAAGGCAGCTGTAATCTTTAGAGAATATCTTATATCTCTGTTTCTGGGGATATTACAGCTTTGTAAAAAGATGAATTGTACAATTTATGTAGGCTTAAACATTCCCCGCATTGAGAAATCAACTATTCTCTTACATGAAGTAATAAGTAATAATTTTAAATTGAAGAAATTAAAAAATAAATAAATAAATTAAGGTCCTTACTTTTTAGAAAGCTCCTGAAAAACAGAGACTGCAACTGAGGAATCTTTAAGGTCCTGAACACCTTGCACGTCCTCTCCAGCCT
>LKNJ01000203.1:58771-85868 GCA_002120245.1 Maccullochella peelii | reverse complement strand
AAAAAAAAAAAAAAAAAAACATACAGACTGGAGAGAGGCATCCCATTACGCCAGCAATTAATTCCATTGTAGACAGACTCAACCTAAGATTAACTGCAAAAATGAACACGCTAAAAATAAGAAAACACTATTAAACTTCAAAAGATGGCCCATTGATCACATATTTTTAAATAAACATTTATAAATCAAATGGATGGTGATATTAAGTTGCTAATGACCAAAACATCTGTGAGCAGAGACACTCACTGGCTTTAATAGCTGCACTGTCACCAAGAGAGACTACGCAGAGCATGAAGAGTAAAGAGAGTGTAAATGGGTTGATTACATCTTTCATCACGATCTTTTCCCCAAGGGAAGTAGGAATTGTCTGTTAACTGTCAGAGTTGTCACAACAACAGCTGTGATGGCCATTTCTAATCTCAAAGCTGCCCCAACGCTTCTACTCAAATACCACAACTCTCAGTAATTCATCCACCGACTGAGTCCGCTGCAGACATCTTGTTTTCAAATGTCTGGTTTTTTGAACACCTCTATGGAGCTGATAACCAGGATGCTATTTATACCATGCTCTTATACTATCTGACACCACAAAATGCTACAGTAAGGTGCTGTTGGCCCATAAACATTTGCTGTTGTGATCTCACACTTAAAAAAAAGAATCCTAGAAAAACAAATTAGAAAATGCATCTAACACATTTCAAGTATTAACAAAAATCTCAGACTGTAAATAAACAAAATGCTACCCAACTAGAAACAGACAGTAAATATGCATGGGACCAGCTGAGGAAATGGCCCATAGTGCTATTTGTAACTCATTAACCATCCCACATGTGCCAGTGGCCTGGCCTGTGTAATTACTGGGCCTCCAATAGCGTAGCTGGAAATTAGCCCAGCAGATGAAGACACAGCTGGGACCCCTCCTGGCACTGCAGGGCCTTCAGGTCTCCTGCCCCTCACCCTGCCCCTGGGTGATGGGCCTGATGTACGACATGCAGACAAGAAAGCAGTCTTACTACCAGGCTGTTTGAGATTGATGCGCACACATGCATACATGTGCATAAAACAAACACATCCAAACGAGACACGTCTGAATGTGGAGCAGACTGACTGGAAAATCCAGACAGGCATGCAGGCGTGTCACTTAACTCAAAATGTGAGTGTGAAAAATGTATGGATGGGGTTGGTGTGGGTGAGGGGCAGCTTGGTTTTTATACCTCTGAGGGAGGTATCAGTGATACCCTTGTCAAGATTAGGCATTTCTGTATGTACTGGAACTTGATGTAATGCCATTTGACTGTTTTTTAAGCAGTAAAATGTCCCGTCTGGAATGAGGTTAGGTATATTGAACTCACCTCCAGTAGACCATCACAATCAGCAGCATTATGAGGCAGAGCAGAGTGAGAGCAGACACCACCACCAAGGGGACGATCCACACCATCCTGCCCATCCCCGGGTGAGGGGTCACGTTGGACAAGATGGTCTTGTCTGGAACACAACACATGCACATACATACATGCCTAAAAATATTCTACACCATCTCATTTGACAACTTTAAAAGGGCCTATGTGTACGTTTTTGTATGTTTCAGATTACTCTCATGGCAAAAGTGTTTGTTTGTAGATAAAATTAGATCATCTTGGTGAAAATTGGTGCAGTCTATGTGTTGTTTTTAGCACTTGATTCTGTGTCTCCAGGTCAGTTCCATGAGGGGAGGGTCAGATACCATGCAGGGCTGTCTTCCAAAGTGTCTTTTTTGATGCTACCACTAGGAGTCGCCAAAGTCAGAAATCTTCCAATTCTGCACATGGGGGCTTCAACCTCCACCATTATATATCTAACGTCAAACCTTTCTCCACATTGACTGCTCTATTCACAAAACTTTCACACAAGTGACAAAATGTTGGGGATTACCGTGAAGAGTTTGCACTAGGTCTAAAAGTTAAAGCCCTGAGAGACCATCACCCACACTAGTCCAACCTGAAACTGGTCTGAGCTCAAACACATACATTAACCATACTTTCAACAGCAGGAACAGAACAGAAAAAACACACATATCACTTGAGACTGATCATGATAAAACCTATTAACAGGCAATAAAAGAATCTCAAACCGAACCAGCTTTGGTTGGGCCAAAAGTATAGAATGAATACTGACTGCCTGATCACAGCTTTCACTCTATGTTTATGACACTTATGCCATTTCTAACACTGTGATGGTAAAAAAATTTGGCCAAAAGAAAAACATCTTCAAAAACGCTCTCCCTTGAAGCAAACTCAAAGGAATTCCTCGAGGCAGAACCCCTCTGGCAGACAGCTTACTTCTGCCTCCAGGCCTCTGTGTTGTAGTTACACAAAAGCCTGGAGCTTTGACTTTGACTGAGACGGTAACCAGTGCAGTTACTCTCTTAAATCAAGTTTGTTATGCTAAATTGGGCTCCATAACTGTTGGAGAGAAGTCCTGCCTCGTATGATAGCTGACAACAAGAGAACAAGCCTTACTGAGAATTCAAAAGGGATGTTTCTGTTCGGGAAGGATGTTAAAACTCAAAGACAAAAACAACAAACAAACAAACAAAAACTCTGTGGGAGAGTGAGGTCTGCTCACCGGTGTGGACAGAGAAAGGCCAGAGACTCCTCCCATCACTACTGATCTTTGGGGACAGTGTGGAGCTCTCGGGAATCTGCATCTCTGCACTGTCATTACGAGGCTCCTGAGTGGAGACTGCATCTGTGGGTTTCTTCTCTACGTTGACCAACTGGTCGTCACCAGTGCTTGCAGGTACTGTGCTGCCTTTGTCTGTAGGCTTCCCTTCTCCTTTCTCTTTGGCTGTGGATGCGGGGGTGGGGATTAAAGGCTCTTTGGCCACAGTGCTGTTCACTTGCTTTTCCTCATTATCAGGTGCAGTCTTGTTCTTTCTCTTCTTCTCATCCTCTCCCTCCTCCTGCTCTCCTTCTCTCTCCCCCTCCTTCTCCTCCTCCTCGCCCTCACGCGCAGCCTGGCTCTCCTCAGACGGGGTGTCTATCTCGGAGCCCTGGGGCGCTGCCTGCTCAGTGCTGGACTTTGCAGGCGGTACGGACGGACGGGTGGGATTCTGTGTGGCTTGGGGCGCCTGTGTTGGCCAAACAGAACTGGGCAAAGAAGAGATGACCCCTCCGCCTACGCCCAAGCCTGCCAGCAAGGTGCTCGTCACCACTGATGCCACAGTGGCCTGGCTGCCACTAGAGGAGGGGCCCATGCCCGTTGCCATGGATACAATGGAGAAGTGGATGCCAGAGGACGTCCAAGTGGAGGAACCCGAGCTGATGGGGGCCATGTCTGCCGAGGACGCTGGAGAAATTGTGGGCTGTGGGAGACAGGTAGAGTGGCTATCCAACAGAACCACGTGACTGTCACTAACATACAAAAGAAATTTGCATTGCCATCTTCTGGTTGACTCACCATGCCAGTCTTCACAATACGAGACCCTTCAAATATTCTTGTTGTATTCGCTGAAAAACAAAAGTGCATGCAAACAAGCATTTAAAAATCAATTTCATGTGTCTGACATGGAAAAGTAGTTCTTTAAAATTACACAATGACTCAGTGGCTGGAGGGTTTTGACCCGGTACCTCTGAAGAGCAGCGTTTGACTGAAATCACTGCGCAGGTCATGCTGACATACTGCCTGCACTCTGAACAGATACAGGATGTCAGGGGACACATTAGTGATGACTGCTTTCTGCAAGAGAAAAGAGGCACATACGGACACACTTAAGACCACTTGTAAATTATGCTTGAATGTGTAGATGAAAATACATTTAGAACTGTGGATGCTGTTCATTCATATAGCCTAAAATGAAAATGTACAACGCTAAGCCACTGTTCTGTCAACAGTTTATGACTCACAAGTTTAATGCAGTTTAAAACCTCGTTTCCTGGCTAATTCAATTGTGTTGTGCAGTTCGCTGATGGCTTTACTTATATTAAAATGGCCCTCAGAACGGATGGGTGATTGCCTCGGGTGCTGGAGAGCTAGTATTTTTCTAAAATAATTCAGATAAAAAGGTGTCCAGAGATAGAAACTGAAAATTGAAATGGTAATGAAGTGGGCAAAATAAGACAGACTGACAGCAGAGAGAGAAGCGGAGAGAATACTGTCAGCAAAGCGACTGATCGCCTGTATTAATGGAGTGCAACTACACAGAGCACCTCATGGACACACTAATCGTACTTTCAGTCAGCCATTTGAAATGAATGTATAATAACAATACAAACTAACAAAGCTCTTAACAGAAAAAAGATATTACATGAGCACAACAACAAAGAAATAATTCATATTAATCCATTCTTTGGAAAACAGTCAATCTAACAGCAAGTAGCCTCAACAAGTCTCACCAGTCAACTTATGGGTCGTTCAGTTTGAGAGAGTACGAAGTTCAAATATAGGTTTTAAGAAATTACTCTACTTCATATTTGACACCTAAGCTTTTCAATCAAGTTATACCACAGTATAGGGGATCCTAACAGAGAATGCTCTACCCTCCTGTGCCTCATGTCAACACCACAGAATGTAGAAAATGAAGACCAGGCTGTAGAGATATGACGGCCCTGCCAGAGGACCTCAGGGAGCAGTACGGCTGATGGGGAGTTAAAAGGTCAGTAAATGTAGCTGGAGGATGCTGAATGTAGCAGGTAACCAGCACAGGGAGACTGAAATTGCGGTGAGATGGTTTCTATGTTTAAAATCAGACAGAACTGTTGTGGCAGGTTTCTGAACAAGCTGCGGAAGAGACATGGACTTCTGAGGGCCACAGGAGTTAAATGAGCTACAACAATCTAAAGGAGAGGAAATAGATGTTCATTTACCTTCAGCTGAGGATAGCATTAGTCTAATTTGTGAGGCAGACTGCAGCAAGCCTGATTGCTGTTTCAGCCTGCTTGCCCATTGTCTCTAAGCTTCAGTAACCAGTTCGTAAGTTAAATATTCCTCCAGGCAGGTTTTAAGACACAAAAGATGCATGGAATAATAATCTGTGTCTGATATGGTTTTTCCACAAGATACTCCAATTACCTGGGTAAAAAAATATTTAAATTACATCTACTCCTATACAAATATTGTTTATTTCAAAACACAAGATGTCTCCTATTTCACTGAAAGGCCCAGGTCCTCAGTGCGTGTGCCCTGGAGGCTTCAAGTTTTCACATCACACATTGTATTTTGGAGCACAATTTGCCTCCAAACTAGTTGCAATGTCACAAAATCATCTTGTTTTCTATCTATTCACATTCTACATCGTTTTAGTGTCAAACTCTGCACATACATCAGTTAGCAAAATACATTCTAGGGTGGAGGGGGTTATTAGCTAATGCATTTGCTACTTTCTAAACCCTAGAAGCTAGCTAACATGTGCAAAGGTTTACACCTTCTCCCTCAGATCCCACTCCCTCTGTGGCATTGCTCCAATCAACCAGTAGAAGTCACTAGGGCAGAAACAATGATCCCTCACCAGCTTCCCACCCATGACAACTGTGTTTACTTGAAGGCATGACCAAGCTGGAGGTAGTACAGCCACCAGGGAATTGATCCCAAGTCTCTGAACTGTGTTTTGCCCCTGAACTGTTTATATCTAAAGAGGCAGTCACGCAGACTGCCAAGACAGCTGGGGGTCAGTGGGCTTTAAAGAGATGCACAGCTGGGTGCTGGATTCCCACAAATGGAAGGATATTTGACCAGGGGAAATAATATATAGTATGAAAGAGAACAGCCCTGTGGGTGAAACCTCCTGCAGGGGGAGGATATATTTCTGTAGAGACAGTGAATGTTATGTTGGAGAGACACAGTAAGACGTGAAGTGGTAACTCAATGCTTAAGGCGCACAAGCAGAACTGTATGATCGCTGGTGTCAAAAACTTCACTGAGATCTAAAGGACTACACTTGCACAGTTGCCTGCATTGGTTATTCAAAGAAGACAGTTTGTGTTCAAAGAGCTGCCTCTGCTGCCTGAAAACAGACTGGATTTTTTCAAATGATAATTTGTTTTCAAATAGTTAAAATACAAAAAAAGCATATTATTTGGTTTACATTGCTTTGGTCTGAATGACTTTTTGCTACAGGTTATCTTTGAGCCTATAATATACTGACCTGTATCACAGACTACAATAAATAACAGATGATGGAAAAGGCCACTGTGCAACACATTACAACATATCAGTTAGACTTGTCAGTGTGTGTGACAGTCCCACGTGTCTATTCTTAGACAGGTGAGTGTCTGGGCCCTCATATCAACCAACAGCCACACGCAGGGATCATCACAACCTGTCACCTCCTATACACACTGTCACTGATCCAGCCACCCTCTGATCCTGCCAAACACATCTGAGGCTCTGCAAACCAATCAGAGCTGTTCAAACCACATCCATCTTGAAAAATAAAAATAAATGTAAACAAAAAATGTAGGCAATTCTGGCAAACTACTTTGGTCTATGATAAGCAGTTATTAGTGGCGGTTGGTAATAATGCTCACCATGCTTTGGTCCCCAGTCTTGGTGAAGGTCTTTTCATCAGCGACATCAAGTTTTACCCAGCTGTAGGAGACCATGTAACTGGTGATGGGTGGGTGGTATACGGTCAGAGGGCGTTCCCAGCTCACCATCAATGCCGTCTGGTTTAGTGGCCGGATCTTCATGCTCACTGGGGCACTGCTGCACACTGAAAGACCAAAAAGAAGAGGGGAGTAAGATAAAAATGCAGCATGAAAAGAAAAATACTACTACTAAGAAAAACAAAATAGTGTCACTTTTTCACTGTCTGAATGCAGCTGAGTGAAAATGAAAGGCTGTGGTTGGGAGAACTTGACCACACTGTATTTGTGTCTGTTGATGTGTGTGGGCAGAATGAAGGTTGCCTTTTAACAAACCTATTATTACTGTCTGCTGCTGACTTGACTCGAAGCCATTTCCACTTGCGAAACCTCTAAAGGTACAAGATAATACAGTAACTCAATAACAAAAACACTCCTGGAGGGTGGACTGAGGTCAGACTCAACCTCGAGGTGTCAGTGTAGATTGTCAATCTGGACGCTTGTGTCTTTTTCATGCCACAAAACTGCAGGAGATTCCAGGTAGAATACCAGCTGGGTGTAGTGCTAAACATGTGGTACAAATAATAAGGCAATTTCCTGCCCATATGTAATTTGCAAGTTCCTGTCTGTACAACATTAAACAGGATGTATGAGGAGGATGAAACAAAAACCAGTAGGTGAGCCTCAAGGTGGCAGTGTAGGCTGCAGCATGGATATTTACACAGGGATCTGTCAGTATGAGTAAGGGACAATCTGGACATGCTTCTCAGCACATCAGGGCAACAGCAATCAGGAATCAGTGTCAACTGATTATGTTCACACAGGGTTTCTGTCAAATTGAAATTGTCACCACAGTTTTCTTCATTTACACAGTGAAGCTATGGTGCAAATTATGCACCATGATATGTGAAAGGGAGACAGGGTGGAAGGAAATCAGTCAGAGGGGAACAGGGAAAAAAAAAAACAATACCAAGAATATGTTGGGGTGTTGATGAGGTGTGACAGGTGTGAAATGCATTATAACCCATCAGATGTTTGTTGTCGGCTTCAGTAGCTCAACATCAGCCATTTAATAACAGCTAAAGACATCATCGTGGTGTGACTGCCTGCATCATGACTGTCATGACAGTCATCATCCTTTTGACCATCATCGCTGGTGCACTACTAATGCATAGTACTACTAAAATCAACAGCAGGTGTAAATCTACAACATAAATAATAAATATCTTATCAACACCTGTGTTGTAGTGTTGTGATTCTTATTTGTGTTTGAATTTGTTGAATTTGTTCACAACGGCTGGGGCAACTTTTCTTACATGTGGCGTGATGAGCAAACTTGACGTCTCTGTATCAATTAGAAACTTCATTGATCTAAGGCCTAAAACTTTGAAGATAATGGCAGATTGGCAGCTACATTACTTAGTGCTCCTCTAAATCTGTTTAAAATTTGTATGCAAACAGGTTTATTTGTCACTTCATCTCAGGTTCAATTGAAAACAAAATCTTCAACTGAGACACAGTATGAATCAAATAGTTAATAGTATCTAATGTTTCTTCACTGGCAAAATTACTTAACGTGCTCGTGAGTCTCTAGAAAAAAATCCCATTATTTTACTGTGAATACATATACTGTAACCCCCCAAAATAAGCCTCATAGAGGTTTCACTTCGTTCTGCAATACCACTCAGAGCAGAACATGAATCTTTCTCCTGGCAGCTTCTACCATAAAGGGGATGAATTGACTGTTGTCAACAAACAGCAGTTCCACTGCTTCTCTCCTCTCAAGGCTGTACAATATGTCGAGAGGCTATGTGTAGACATTGGAATGAAGGGGAAAACAGCAAGTTCATTGAAAACATAAAGAAAGAAATATAGTTGATTTTAACATAAATAATTGGTATTTTCTGAACTTTGCAGGAACATCAAGTTACGCAAGTCATCTGAGGGCTAAATACCAACACGGTTACTACACTACTATTTTATGATAATGTGTGACTCTTGCTACAGCTGCCACCACAGTCTTAACACTGACTAGCAACTTTACAATATTAGAATATGTTAAAAATGTTGCTTTGATTAATCGATTAGTTGACAGAGAGAAAATGAACTGGCAAGTATTTAGATAACTGATTGTTGTTGAGTAATTTTTCAAGCAAAAATGCCAAATATGCTTTGGTTCCACTTTCTACAATGTGAGCATTTGCTGCTTTTCTCAGTTTTATAAAATTGTACATTCAACACATTTCAGTTTTGGTTGGACAAAACAGGCACGTTCAAGGCGTCAACTTCGGCTCTGGGTAATTGTGCTCGTCATTTTTCTCAATTGTTTGACATTTTATAGACAAAACAATCAAGAAAGTAATCAACAGAGTAATTAATGATAAAAGTAAAGGTTCGTTGCAACCCTTTGGACAACATCACCATTAACCAACCAAATTCTGGTCTCCACGTGAGAAAAAGGCTTGCATGCACAGGGTGATAGAGCTTGTTTTTACGCATGCAGATATACAGTCTTAGAGCAAACACAAATTAATGAATAAATACTGCTCTATGTATCTTGGCATTATTACTGGACAAACAATGAATCTGCACCACACAAACTAATCTGCAACCTGTATTTTGCATCAGAAAGGTTAGCGATTCATCGCTAATGGCCAAACAACTTTTATGGCTGTAAAAGCCAAAGTGATGGAACATTCAGTCAAGGTGTGGCCATGGCTCTCACAACATTTACAAGCAAAGCCATCATTTACTGTGTGCAGATAAAATATCCCCCCTCACAACAACCTTGACAGATGTCACCCCTGAATATTAAGACTGACACTGTTTACTTCCTTCGCCTCTCATTAAGTATTGATTCTTACATTTTAACACAGTGAAATAGAAATGCGAAAGTGATACAAAGAGAAAATGAGCAAGAGGGAGAAGAAGCTGAAAAAAATGCAGACACTGGTCCACATTTATTCTGCCTACTGACATGCCACAAAAGCAATTTCACAACTTAATTTGTATGGGTCTATTTTAGCTGTGCAACATATTAATGATGATTGCTGATCGGCCCTGTTAGAGTGCTCCAACTTCATCACAAGCATTCCCAATCAATTCTCCCCGTCAGACACCAACAACACCACTTTAAGGAGCAGCAGCCTTTCTCATTAGTCTCTATAGTTCCTGTACTGTTCTGTTAAAGCAAGCACTGCAAGATGCTCACATAAAAGAGGAAGACAAACAAAAATACTCTAATCAAGCCCTGCATGAGGTCTGTACTTTGTATCAATATGTTCTTTGATATAAGAATGAGGTGTTACAATGAGAGAATGACATGTGCACTATTCTGACTGGACAAGCTTTATCCAAAAATCTCCTGAAATTCAAATTATAATGGATCCTGTGAATGGGGTTTTATGCTGGTTTTATGGGGTTTTAGGTGAGCTTCCTGAATTTGGTCCAAAAATACTATCAAAGATCTCATTAATAATTTTGACTGCAGCCCCTACATTTTTGACCAGAAAAAAAATAGTGCTGAGTCTTCGTGGAAAAAAAAAAAAGTGGGACCCATGAGGACCCCAGGTAATATTAGCCCTGTGCAATTAGGACTAGATACCATATTTTAGGACTCTCAGAACTCCTGTGATAATACTAATCCCATTTAAATACAAAGAACACATTGTTTTTGACACATTCTACATTAGTATGGATGCATCACTGGACACTATTTGTAACAGTTTGGCCATCTCAGCATGGGGGGCAATTGCCAACCATTTGCTAAACACCTTACCCTGATCAGTGATTGTCCAATCGTAGATCGGCACAGCCGGCCTGTCAAACTTTGGCTTTCTCTGAAGCGCTGTGCATGGGACTCTAGTAAGGGTGATGCTCGGCATTTAAATAATATGGAGGGTGCTGTCTTTTTTTAGCCTTCCCAAAAACACAAGCACAGAAGTGTAAGGAACAGAAAAAAAGTGTGTGTTTATCTGCTCTAATGTAAGCAATCGCTAGCATGTCCAGCTAACTTGCTTACTACCTATAGAAGTCACCTAGCGTTACTTCGAAGGGCAAGAGTTAGAATATACTTTTTTTCCTTATCATACTATCATATATAGACTAACTAGCTCTACACTGGGCTACAAGAACAATGCTGTTTCTTTATTTACATGTTTTATACATGGATCAACAACTGGTGAGGATGCAGATTTTATGCCTGGGACATGTAGCTTAAGCCTCAGTCTTTTAGCACGATATCATGCATGTAGCCTTTAAGTGCATATTTAAGACCCCTTTACAGGGTTCTTGTTTTACTACAAGTGAGCTGGAAACATTAAAAAGTCAGGCGGAAACAGAATTTTTAACTGACTCACGACTGACTAGCTTCAGCTAACAAAATCTGCCAGCAACAGTCTTCATTTCAGCTGGCAAAATCAATGGTCGCTGGCTAGAAATGATAAGCCTGCTTTTGTCTGCCTTTGTCTGAAATCAAGGACCTGTAGGTAAAAAAATTGCTAAGAATTTCCAGTGGTAAATCTGCCACATATGCCGAACTGTGTACTGTGCGAAAATGGAACACTTGGCATGGCAACAGTAACTAAGGTGTCGGGGCTTGTGGCCAATTAGGACAAATGTTGAAGGGTGTAAACTAGCAAAATTGCGGATGGGATGTTACGTTTCCTGATCTCCGATGTAACCTTGGCCTACACACAGTGTGCATTATGTAATACTGATCCACACTTAACTGTAATATCAATGGCCATGCCATTCGTTTACAGCAAACTCTGTCTACTCAGAGTAATTTAGGTAGCAATTCACAAGAACTAATAAAATAGTAAGTAATGATTGAAATTACATGATTGTAATTACATGACTGTAATTACAGGAGATCCTCGGGTTAAACCAGTATAGTGCAAACGACAGGGAGATTGTGATACAGAGCCGAAAACAACACTTACCTCTTGAAGCCTCAGTGCTATGAGGGATTCCCCGGATCTCAGTCAAATCTTTCTGCCATGCGTCTTTTACAGCCGACTTAAAGAGTTTCCTATTGTCCAGGTCCTGCAGGGGCCGAAAGTTGTTCCTCAGGTACTCGACAGACTTCACATGGTCCTGTTGCTCTGTTGTGAAGATGGAGTAAAAGGCCTCCAGCTATGTGGAAAGAAACAGAGAATAGCTATTGAAGCAAATTTAAATGCTTTTGTTACTGTGTGTGTGTGTATGTGTGTTGAATATAATATATCATGCAGCAGTGCATTTGTAGCCACTTGCCAGCAGTTGACTGTTCACAAATAAAGCACAGTATTTGCAAGAAACATTCACACCACAGGCATCAGCAGGCACAGACCTCAATCATCATCCTGGCTACCTACTGGGCTGTAACTTCTCAATGGGGCAAATTTGTAGCCATTGATTTCTACGAATGATCTCCTGCCGTGTGCTGTAATGACTACACATTACAGATACTGTGGAATCAATGTGTCCTATGCGTGCTTAGAGAAATGAATTACAGGTTCATAAAAGACTCTCTGTGAGCGTCACAAACATTGTAGTGGTGGTCAATATTCTTGCAGCAGAAGTCATTTCTGAACAAAAGATTTGTCCTCCTGCAAGTTGATAGAAATTCCACTGAGCCCTGCAAATTTCTACAGCACAGAACGCTCTAGAGGATATGCAGCTGGGTAACCCAAGAACTGCATGTATAAAAGATGCAGCAAAGGACTGTGTATGGGATCAGCAAAAAGCACGGGGCATGATTTGGCATATATTATCCCTCAAAATCACAAACGGCAAAAACAGTTGCTGTCATAAAGCACATAGGTGAGTGCCGTAAAATGCAACACTTTTCATTAAACATATTCATTAAACCTTTACTGCAATAATTTAGATCAATGAACACTTAAATTAATGAAGATTTCTGCACTTGAACAACTTTAATAGTATGATAACCAGCCTCCATGTGCAGCAGTGTTCTATTTAAGACCCTATAGTCACTGTCTCAGACCAACAGCATGATATAAGAGCTATCTCACGCGATCACTCAAATGCCAGTAATTGGCTCCCCCTTTCTGCTTAATCATCCACTATGTAGGCAGTTATGGTTTCATATGCAGAGGAGTTGGGAAGGAATGAGGCAAAAGGGAAGAGAGAGGAGAGGTAGACAAGGGGAAAAATTGCTTGTGCGTCGACACTGTGGGACAGCAAGTTATCCACTGTGTGTGTGCAAATGGGATCTGACTGAATGGAGAATATAGCTGTCTGGGCCTGTGTGTGTGTGTTTGTGTGTGTGTGTGTGTGTGTGGGGACTTAACACACCTGTGAGTGGGACAGATAGACAGGCCTGGAGAAGATGATCCACTCCACTACCTTGCTGCAGGGCGGCGTGGTCAAAGAGCCGGTGTATCTGTAATAACTGTCCACTGACGATGGCAGCAGATCCCTCAGGATGAACGACCTGAGGTGGGTCTCCTTTTCTGGGTAGAGCATGGGATCAATACTTGTCAATACACAAAAAAATGAAAAGCACAGCCTGCTGTAGAGGTACAAAATACCATATTTTTCACTCTTTAATGCTTTGCTAAAAACCCTGCATATCTTGAGTTTACATTTACACCAACATTTAACAAGGTTGCTTCATTTAACTCTCCCTGTGGCATTTTAACTGCTTTCCTGAAACCTCCACTAGTGGAATGATGGTGACTGCAGTTAAAAGCCTCACCACTTGTTATCACTCTGGCCAGATCTCTGTACTCAGACAGGCTGAGAGAGGAGCAAAAGGGGAGGAGTCAGATAAAATGGCCTGCTCTGACAGCTGATCTGTGGCTAGGTGGGAGCCTGCTCTGCTCCGTGTAACAACTGTGGCATGAGCCACGGGGATTAAGAAAGATCCAAATGATTACCACATCTGTTCTATCCCCTGTGAGCAGAACCAGGCAAGGCAGTGAATAAAAGAAATAAAAAAATAAACAACAAGCAGGAAATCAGTTTGTGATCCAGAGGAAGATCCCTTTATCTCCTGCAAATACACTGTGTGGGGTATGCAAGTGGGCTTATTTTTTCCTTGAATTATGTAGCAAAAAAAACAAATAAAGCTGAATTTATGTCAAATCCAATCACGCACAGCTCATGCATGACCTTATCTATAAAAAAAAACACAGAGGTTTGGGGTGATAGGACAGATAGGACTACCGAGGCGCTGGAAGCCTCGCCCCCTGCCTCATCTGTACTCAGAGTCAAATTCAGTATTCACAGCCTTTCTTCTCCCTGTCTTCAGACAGCGTACGTGCCCTATCGCTCATGGGCCGCCGAGATGCTGATGGATGGATGACTGTGGGATAACGAGCTAGTGGAAAACCAACCACCCTAGCGGGGGAGGAGGCGAGGAGCATTTAGCAGCCAGCAGGAAGAGAGTCCAAAAAACCACCACACCCACACTGCGCTCTCTCTCAGTTGGGAGATGAGAGATACTGTGGTGTTAGCACAAACATCTGCGTAGCTACACAGCACAGAGCTCAGCCACTTTTGGAGACTGATGTAGATTCAGAAAATAATCTAGCATAACAAACGTTTTTTGGCAACACGCCATTATCAAGGTTAAAGGAAAAAGGCTACTTTCTTTATTGCAATTACTTCAATGCAATTGAAAAAAGTTTAGTAATATCACTGAACAAAGTGACCCATTTTCTGAACAGGCCAATTCATATGTTTTTTAAGAATCTCTATAGGGGTCTGTAAGTGAGCTTTCTTCCCCTTACATGTCTTTTTGTCTCTTTTCCTGCACATTCAGAAAGTTTTTTTCTTTTTCCCTCCAATGCTCAACACAAAAAGTCAGAACTTCACCAGTGTACATTGCACAACATCAAACATCCATCTCCAGAAAGAACAGGGAGTGAAATTATAATTAGAAACAACTCAATGAAGCTTGGCACTAGGTCTTGTGAAACCAGCATGGGTACAGAGCAATTACTCCATGCTTCTATACATCCTCATCCATTTAGATGTCCTTGTCGGTTTATGCTTACGCTCACATAAAGACCGTCAGCGCCAGGTTGTAAAACAAGTCATACGTTTCCGTGTAAACAGAGCTGCTATGTACCAAGATGCAGTAAAGGATTATACAGTCATGCTAAAGCATCTGTTTATGGTCTGCATAAGTCATGCATGCAGATCAGCAGCATTCATTTAAGACAATATGCCATGAAGAACAAATACAACACAAGACATTAACAGTTTAAATGTGAATATGAGCCTTTGCAGGAGCCTACAAGCACCTACACATGTCTGTCTGAGCCAGAATAAATCAGAGTGTTGTCTAATCGAAGCTCAGATGTAATTAATAGTTCTTTCTCTGTGAGTGAAGCTCCTTGGGAGGTCTCCCTACTGTGGAGCTACACTAGCAAGGGAGAGGCGGTATCTTGCAAATTTTGCCTCCTTTTGAAGTTAAACTCTGCTCATATCTTGTGTTTAGACTCTAATTTGGGATTTCAAAAAAAAAAAAAAAAGAAGCCAAATGTTTCATCAATCTGTGTTCTGTGGGGGGTTAGGGAGGAGCATAATGTCTGCACTGTCACAAGGAATTTACCTTCAGGATCAACCAAAACACCAACAACAGCAATGCCAGAGTGATTTTGTAAGGGATAATTGCTTTTTGAATATCCCACATGAATTTAATTCCCACAGTATTGTTTCATGTGGAGGAGATTTTGGTATGACAGAAAAAAAAAAATCAGTGGACAATAAATAAACAAAAACCAAACATTGCAGAGAAACAAGGAATAACAATTATATATCTATATATTTACAAACATATGTAAATGCACTCACCACATAATATAAGATTGTTCTTTATAAAGCCGAGTTTGTAAGCGGGTTATGTCCCCATTACTTACCATGATGCACTACTCCTTTCAATCCCTGGATGATGGGGTCCACAGCTGGATTGTCTTTTTGCCCCAGCTGCAGGAAATGTCCCGAGACAAAGGGATTACAAAAGGGATTACAAGACTAGAATAATAATCTATCATAATAACTAAAGACGATCAATATGAACAACATCCAGGGGGTGGATGCAATAAGGGCAACATCTCTACAATACCATATAATCTAGCAGCATCTAGTGCCATCTGATACTATTGTGAAGTTTGTGATGTTCATTTTTGTAGGTTGACCATACAGTCAACTGCTGTTGTTTCCGGTGTTGTAATAGATGGCTATATGGTCACATGTATTTTTGTCCCAAGAATTTATACAAACTCAACACCTAGATTTGCAGAATTTCATGCTTCTTTGAGGGAAATTATCATAACATCAGATTTATTTTCCATTAAAAAGTATTACATTTTCATATTACCACGCATCCATAGGGACTCTGACATGGGCTGGCTACATGAGTGGGCGTGGTCTTTCATGTTACTTTACCTTGCTCCCGATATGTTACTTTTGTGACAACATTTTTGAAGGACTACTTATGTAATATTGCAAACTGTGTGGCAGCCTGTTTGTTCCGTTTGTGCTCCACTTGGTGTTGTTTTTTTTGTGTGTGTTGTTTTGTATGTCCTTCTAATATATTTTGTCATTGTAAAATTGAAAACTGTAAATAAAGTACTGAGTACATTTTACACAAAATCAACTTGAGATTTAGACAGACACTTTTTAGATTCAGTACCCATGTACCAAAACAACATTATAAATAAACACTGAACATTGAACACATCTGATAAATGTATGAGCTTTGTATCCTTCTGTAGCTGGTGGTATTCAGTAACTCTATGAGGCCATTTGGCTCTACTGTCCCCAGAGGACCAACACCAGTGTTGATTCCCTCCTTATCTATTAGGCCTACTGTTAATTCTTTGCAATGACTGACAAATACTGTAAATTATTTTGTTCAGCCCCACATTCTACAATATTCCCAATGTCCTACTTAAGAGACAAGACTGGACAAAACAGTGTTGGGACGCAGGGAACAATCTTCCCTTGCTCAACATTAATTCAGGTCAGTCAGAGGAGAATAATTGTGTGGAATTGAATGCTGAATGTGGATAATATGCACACCTTAGAGGCCATTAATAGGCCTTTGGGGAGCACAGGAAGAACTCTCCTCATTGATTAGAAATGGTAAATCTGAGCCAATGTGTGTGTGCCCGCTTAAAAAGCCTCACACTGTAAACTGCTATTCAGCGGATTGTGTATGGTGGTGCTAATTGCAGTAAGCAATAGGGCTGTCAGGACCCAGCGGAGGCATTTAGGTCCTTGTACACACGCTGTTTTATCACTGTCTGAGAGTAGACCTACATTACAAACACCTGTGTCCCCATTCCAGCCTCCCTCTTCTTAAGAGCTGACCCTTACCTATATACTATTAAGCTGAATGTTAGCCCGCATTGATCACCTGCCATCAATCGCCAAGATACTGCTAATAGAAATTAGGAGTGTAACATGGAGAGAGGGACCCTGAAGTCGTCAGTGCTGCTGGTGTGTGCTTTTTTTTCACGGTTCATAAATCTCTGAGGTGTTTTTACAGTTAACATAAATTAGGACCATTCTTGTCCATTAAGAGCTTATGTGTGCAGACCTTCAGGGGACAATTTGTTATATCTCAGTAAGCAATCTGCAATGTGCCACAGAACAGAAAAATAATCAGCTGCTGGGCAAAGAGAAACTCTCCTAACACAACAAAGGTGCCAAAGATCATTTATAATAAATATCTATCATTTACTGACCTCAAAAAGTTATTCTCATCTTCATCCTTTTCATACTTGGACTAATCCAATTCCAACTATCCCCCTTAAGTCATAACTGTCTCACTGTTTTACAAGATCTTTTTATCCATCCTGTTGACTCTTACTGTTATTTTCTTAGTATGATTTCCTATTTCCCACTAATAATTTGTCAGTTTCTTTTTATCAACTCGTTATGTTTACTCACTCATCTCCTTGGTTTTGCAAACAATTTCTTACAGTTGGAGGTAAGCGCTATATATGTACATAAAGTTTCATCTAGAGCAGTGTAACTCCACTGAGATAATTAAATTGTGGATATAAAGGATGCATCTTTAAGCATAAGCATAGTATGTTTAAAAAAGACTGAAAGTCTACATGCTAGCGGCTCTCTGAGGCTGTACTTAGACACAGCTGTGCTTCGACCTAAATGTTAACATCAACATGCTAACATGCTCACAATGACAATACTAACATTCTGGTATTAAGCAGGTATAATGTTTAACATGTTCACCATCTTAGTTTAGCGTGTTAACATGCTAACATTTGCTAATTATCACTAAACATAAAGTACAGCTGAGGTTGCTGGGAATGACGTTAGTGTTGCACGTTTGTGGTCATAAACCAAAGTATAGGACAAAAAGAAATGTTTGACCTGATGATGGTGCTACATGAAAAGTCAGGGGATCAACAAAGTGATTACAATTCATCATGAGGGGGACATGAATGTGTGTACCAAACTTCAGGGTAATCCATCCTAGAGTCATGCCGCTAGCATGGATAAAAATGTCGATGTGTGTCTAGGTGCACTCCAGATGTAGTCTTGGTTATCTTCTGATTACATTTGTCTTGACCTTCAGTCCTGGTCATACTTTACCTCAAAGAAGACGGCCATGGCAGAAATGATGCGTCTTTCCTTGATGGCAGCGCTGAGGCTGTCAAAGTCATCTGAATTGTAAAGGTAGATCTGCATCTGGGATGGGAAACAGAGCACAAACAGCTTGAGGAGTGGACAAGAAGAACGAACAGTCCTGCCATCAATCACTTGGACACAGTGCTGAGGAGCTGATGAAAAGCTGTTTTGAGGGGCATAAAAGAGGGTGTATTTATCACTCCCATAAATCTCCCATAATCTGTGTCATTCCTTTTTGTGTTCTGCCACTCCTGGAGGATGCTAGAGAAATACAGCATCCCATTCCTTGGGGCAACTGTCCTCACAGAGACAGTCATGAGCACAGAGGGAGAACTGGAGGAATGTGCTCTTTTCCTGTGGTAAGATCTAACAGAATGGTAAGCTTTTAATCATTGCTCCCAATTACCTTAAATCACCCGCAACACCGCTTCTGATTTCACAACAAAGTTTAGCATGCGGAATATAATGTGAAAACCATCATTCACAGAATACATCATATACTTGTCATGGCTCTGGTTTCCTATAAAAAGATTTTCATTCCTTTCATTTCAAAGCAGACATATAATGGTAGTGCTGATCGAAATCAGCAAATTATTCTAAAAGTAGCAATTGGAGCTGTCCATCATCTCACTGTCTCCAGACTCTTTAAAATGAAAAACCCTTTCATGTCGCTGAACCGAGTTAATTGGCAATAAGAAAAAGGTCCTAGATGTTTATTTAATTAAAGGGTATGCTTGCCTTTTTTCTTTTACCAAGGAAAATTACGAGAAACCTCCAGCCACAATTGGCTGTGCTGACAACAGATGAAAAAAGTAAAAATAAATAAGCGTATAAATAAGGATAAATCCATTAATGCGCACCTTAGGCCTAAACCAGGTACAAAATGACTCAATCCAGATAATTTAAGTGAAATTAAGTGATCAGTTTCCTTCAGAGTTCCTTTAACTGCAGCTTTTAATGGAACTAATTTGTTGTCTGAGAACCCAGCAAGAAAGAGCTCTGACCATTCATCACCCTTCAGATGTTATTAACTACATTACCCAATTAAGCCGGCCCCCTTAGGCTTCATTTACTCACTGACACTGGCTCACGTGACCCGCTCTTGTTAACAGCACACTGGAAAACGGGATATTCAATTATCAGACACTTTCATAGCAGCCAATAAAAATAAATGTTGCCGAAAGCGATTTGAATCACTTGATTGCACGCTTCGCTTCACTGTATGTTTGTGAGCTCTGACACAGAACCCCTTAAAGTAAAGTAAACTGGTCTGACCAGTCTTCAGGCTCTCTTAAGACATTCAGACACATTGATACATGTCTGTTTTAGTCAGTACAAGATTTACCATACTGGTGTACGGAGAAATATCTAAAGACAAATCTGAAAAGGATGAGCACCAATAAGCAACGGCAACTTGCAAGAGACCAGAGGTAACAAAACATTATTTGAGCTTTATAAAAAACCTCCAGTTTTCTCTGTAGAGCAGACAGCCCATGCTGTCCACATCTCCTGAGCCCTTCTTTAGTCCAAAATCATTTTATAGCCCTCAATTTTTGCTTTTCGTGTTCCAGCACAAAGTGTGTGCAAACACTTGTGCTGAGAGCCGCTCTGCATTCCCAAGTCCCATTTAAGCACAAGCAGGTGAAAAACAAAGTCATGTTCGGCATGATTTCCCAAGACAGAGAGACATTGAGGCAAGACAAGAAAACTACAAGAAATACGTTTGTGCACAGAGAGACCTTAGATTTATAAAAGCAGCGCAAATTTATTCTTCTTCCCTTACTTTATTCTTGCTACTGTGCTACTGCAGCATTTTGTTGTTAACAGGTAAATGTGTCTTTTTTAACACAGTATGATTCTCTCACTCCAATCACACATAACAATCTACGTTTTCCTTTCATCTGAGCACCTACAAAGTGCTAGAGCACTTATTTTCAAGAATAAAGTGTCACAAAATTTGTACAGTAGGTGTTGCTGAACAAATATAGGAAACTTGGTGTTTCCCATTACAGATTACTGACAGAGAACTTGATAGACAATGAAAAAGGACAGCACAAGACAATAGGATGACAGTGGATTATGTGTCAGTAAACACAGATATAATGTATTTATTATCCATGTGCATTTACAGCCTAATATTTGCTACAGTAAGAATACACAGATTTACTACAAGATCTTTGTTTACTTGACTTTGCCCATTTTCATGTTGAGCTAATACATCAATAAAAAAAGCCTCGTGTTTTTCTACTGTCATACCATGGCTCCTTATAAAAACATATTCACTAAGATCGTATGTTACTGTTGCGAGTCAGACACAATGCAAATAGACAAAACACAAGCAGATATAAAAAAAAGGATTCACCAATTCTGATTGCACGATCCAGATATTATTGCAGACATTTAATTTACACCTACACCGTTAGCCTTTCTAGCCATTGTCATTCACTCATTTTCCAATACCACTGATGGGTTGTTGGCTTCTATGCACCACAAACCATGGCAACAACTTGCTCGTTCATCAGGCGCAGGCGTGTTCATCAGTTTTTAGTCCCAGCGCGTTGATGTATTTGGTAGTGTTTCCTGTAGTTACTTATGTTTTCTCTGTTTAGTTATGCGGCCTGTATTTTGCTGTATTTTCTGTATTTGCAGCGCAGTTTCATATGTGTTGTCAAATTGGTGAATGTGTTTCTCAATTTGCTATACGTTTTATGTCGCATATATGGTGTTGGTAAATCTGTTGACTTCATTTGCTATTTGTTCTCTTCAGTTGCAGTGTGTTGAGCTCTCTGGGTCGCCATATCCATCCCCGTCAGTCTGGACTTATTGGAGACTCTTACTGTATATTCTTAATCAACTTTCTGCTGCAGATACGCTTTCAGTGCTGCGGGAGCTTTTCTTTTTTTGAAATGTACAGTACTGCAGACGCACCCTAACACTTCATACATCCGCAGTACTGTGTGCAACCACGTACCCTTCCCAAGGTGTGATTTGTAATACATGTATAATTAATCTAACCTCGGTGACACCCTAATATATTATTAGAAAAGATCTCTGTATGGTACCCTGAGGCAGAAAAAAAATCCACTGTTTCATTTCTCATTGTGCTGTTTGAGCGAACAGGTGGTCCATCTATCGATTTCCCCACTTCACTCCCACGAAAAAGACCGTGGTTAGATTAATGTCAAGCTCAGGAGCCACAGCAGCCAAGCAAGTTTTTTTTTTTTTTGGACCGTCATACAAAAGCAGAGCAGCTCCATAATACAGCTCATTGGATATATCTTTCCACCCTCTGTACCTATGCGTGAATTGTATTTGTGTGTGTTGTCAAGCTTCTGGGCAGGTGGGTTAAACACTTTAGAGGCCCCCCCCCCACCACTGTAAGAGTAAATGCTTTATGCAGTGTATTACAAGCGACTCAGGGCTAAATGTGACTCATTTGGAGTGGAGAGATAATTAGACAGATTGGGAAACAGTCTCTGTTTAACAGAGACAAACAAGCCCTGGAGCTCAACCTCCAAGGTCATGCTGCTCAGCTCTCTAAGAACAAAACATATACGCATCAAAACAAAAGATCACTGGGTTTATCAAACATAAATATTTATAAAAGGTAGGGCTTTGCCGCACACATGGTGTCAGATGTGATATACTCTCAAATATATTGAATTCCGTCAAGGCATAAATATGAAATATGAAAATGCTACATCTTACAGGATGAAGTAGTTAAATGGCCGAAGGCTAGATCCTGCATAACCATATTCCCCTTCAACCATCCATCATTTGATTCCACTCTTTCACCTTCTGGTTCAGAGTGCGTAATAATACATCATGTTCGATACATGTAGGCTGAGTGATTGATAAAGAGAATTTTTTTTTTTTTTTAAGCAGACCTCCCACTCTGTGCTGTTCCTGCGTATATGGTGCACCATGTACATACAGTATACAGTATAGTAGGGCTGATTTTGACAGATATTGCGATTGCGATATGAGTCACGATTTAAGTGGGAATGGTAATTTTTGCATTTAATTTTCACAGAAAAAAACAAAAATAATGATGATGGTCTTTGTTGGCCCTGTTTTTTTCTAATGTGGTAATTTCTTTGAACATTTTTTCATGCTCTCACTTTTACAAGACCTCAGTCTCCATCATACTGTATGGCAAGTCAATCCTATCTGGGCTGCATGTTCTTGACATGTGTTTTAATAGAATAAATGGTCGCCCATCCTTTGAGTTATGAAAAACATACCAGACATCCTTTGCATTCAAATGGCAGAGATTAATTCATGACTGCTGCATGCATTCAATAGCAATTCAGTTTAAAAGGTGCCAGTACATCAGCAACAAATCCACAGATGTCATGCATAGGCACACTACTCTAAAGTAGCCCTTTTTTTATCTGATGTAGCCCTTCATCGAAACCACCAGTCATGCTTTTTGTCTTTTCATCTTCATAAATGAGTTCTTTTAAATTGATTTTAAACTGAAGGTTATTTAACCTTGTGTTGCCTGTGCAGCAATAATAAATATACTAAAGATCAGCATCAAATCAGTGTGTCATTCTATGTATGTGTTTTTTCTTCTTTTAATTAGCTCAGCTACCTCACAATATTTAAACGTACCCCCTGGCAGGTATGTATCATTATGGTCCTTATTTTTTTAAGAGCATCATCCTTTAAAATTTCAATCACATTAGCTTTGAAATCCATGTCTTTTGACAGAGAGGTCGATGCAAAAACCTTGGTCTACACACAAAGACATGCTATGCTACAAATCTATATTTCACATCTATAATTGATATAAATATATCTGGAGGGCATCATTTTCTTGTTCTTGCTCAGCTTTTTTTTAACAGCTGTCCAAATTGGTCATTAAAGTGAATTCCATCATCTTATTTAGAAGCACACGATCAAAGGAGCCATATGCAACAGCTTTATAATGGTTGTATATAATTTGGTGCCCTTTAACACTACGCTGAACACAAAATGATGTGGCAAGAATAAATCTAATTACTCAGCCATTCAGCATCAAAAGCTGTGCCTGCAGAGAGGGCTCCAAGAAACAAACACAGGAGGACTCTAGCTGCGTGTTTGGAGATAGGACAGAGAGGCACACTAACAGCCATTTCCTGTTTTCATACACGGTTATATTTACACTAATTATTACCCATTTGACAATAGAGGGGGTGAAAAAAACATTTTATATAACCCCACAAAATGTAAGAGTATGACACATTTGCAAATTCATTTAAGATAATAAATAGGAATGGCATTGTAAATGATAAAAATTTGAAAGGTAGAATAATAACTCATTCTGTACACTACATATAAAAGGGATTTCTGCTTTAATCCAGGAACCAGAATAAATAATACCAAAAGGTTTCAGACTTAACACCCTTTATATCTGTGCTACAAGAGTTGGTGATAATTTCTTTTCTGCTTTCCTTTATTACTTGCAGTCTGTTCTCCCTTTGTTTCTTTTGTCTGCTCTTTGTCTTTTGACACTAATGGCAATGAGAAATATGTTGTGACCTTGTGCAAAAAAACACATTTTAAGAGCAATTAAAGTACAAACTTCTGCTTCAATGCTCATTTAATTTAAACTCTACAACAAAACTATATTCTTCCCCTACACCTTTCCACTCTGCTTTCATTGATGTGATATCCTTGACATTCAACCAAAAGGTAAATCTGAGAAGATATTAAAGATGGTATTGTATTATTGTATTTTGATTAACAACCGTGGAAAGTATTTTGTAAAATACATGTCATTTGTTAAATTTCTTGAATGTTAATTCCATGATGATTTGCAGTAATTGTAAGCATTTTACTGCACTTAAAAACTTCTAGTGCTTTTAAAGGTCATTTTGTACTGCACATTCATAGAGTTAGGGAACTTGCGAGAAACATTTAAAAAAACAACAAAAAAAAACAAAAAACGGTCAGAATCGAAGCAGCAGAGGCTGAGATTTCTAACTACTATTAGAACTATTAGTCCCCTAATATGAGTTAAGATGCTACACTTCTCATAAAGCAACTTGAAAGCGTCTTTTTGTTTGACCCTCCCTGCCTGGTGAATGACCACATCTTACCAGCTCCACACCCCAGTTTGTAACGCAGGCTTTTCTGTTACAAATATGTGGTCTCCTAGCCCAAACTGAGATGACATCATCAGGGTTATTAGCTCACAAATTTCTGCTTAGGGGTCATTTTCTAGTAAACTGTGTAAAAGCTGTGGAGATCTCCTTCATAACAATGAGTTAAGCTCTTTAAGGATCTGCCAGTAAGTTGGCTCTAAGTTGAAAATTCTCTTGTGCAACAAGAAGCAATGCAAGTATAAGCTTGAAAATATTGACTATTGTATTTCTTAGCCAAATTTTTTGTTTAATTTTATTTTTCAGTGGGTCCATTTCAGCATCCTATTACTATTGAATCCATGCCAAAAAGAATTAAGTCTGATCTACAAGCAAAAGTCCATCTTTTTATTTTGGTGTTCATGGCATTAATTAAATTCTATATTATTTCCAGCAATTAAATATCTATTTGCTTACCAAGATTTGAAGAGTTTTTTTAGTGTCTATAAAAATCTTGTATATTTAAACACTACAGTAACTTACCAAGCTCCAACATTCAGTATTAAATCTCAAGGTCCCATATTGCACATTTGTCAAAGTGTATTGTAGTGACAGGATGCTTTACCTCTACAGGGAACCTTCTGCCATTTATGCTGTGTTCTGAGCCGGCTGATCCATTACTGTGACCCCAGTGAAACTCCATTTTCTCAGCCTTAAAACGCCCCGGCAGTCCAGCACCTCTTACAAAGTAGTCATCCTTAAGGAGAACAGCAACTGGAGACAAAGAAGGGTAAAAAACAAAAAAAAAATGCAATCAAACGAAGAAGGAAATTAAGTACATTCATGCAAAGGCAGCAAAAAGGAGATTAGTAGTCAAAGAACTGCTTCAACAGAAGTTCGGAGAGGCGGTGCCTGCTCATCTTTTTATTTTATGCCAATTATCTCAAGATCACAGCTCAATTCTCATAATCTAAATTCTCATCTGGGTTTTTTTTGTAATGACTAAAAAACCCAGATGAGATAACTCAATTATCTCATGATCTCAAAATAACACATCTAAATCATGTGGTGTTCATATTTATTTATTTATAAGCGTCTGATGCTGAGACGAGGCATTTTAACTCTCAAACTGTCAAACATCATCTGGCTGTTTTCAATAATATTATGACACAATGCAATTTCTACCTGCTTAAGACTGATTAATTTATTGTCATTGTATCTCCCTGTGACATTCTCAGTATGAACTAAAAACTTGGATAGACTCTTTAGGAACACCAATGAAAACTTGACAACCCACAGCATGACATGATTTGTTTCTTTCAGACTCTCAAAGTGGGGAATCATTTAATCGTAGATATAAAATCAGTGGTGGGCACATTCACAATGAGGCCACTGAAGGCCTCTTCCAGTGGCCTTGACGTTTCATTGGTTGACTGTGGGAAACAGTGGCTAACAGCTTCAGACAAAGCCACTTTCTCTTGAACTTGTTGCATGGTTTGCTAGGAAGACAAAATGGCATTCACCTGCTTTGTGATTGGCTTCCACCTGCTAGCTTTTTGCAAGACTGTAATGCCTTTGCTTCTGCTGTAGAATAGCAAGCATTTTTTAAATTTTCTTTCACGCAAGATTATTATCAGTTTCTGCATTGCTGAAAGTTTCTTGAAAGACATTTTGTTCTAGAAGATCTTGAAATGTAGGTGTTTTTTTGTGGAATTATTTTATGCAGTTCCACTATTATTTATGGAAATAAATATTGTCCCATGAATGTATTGTAATAGTATTTACAGTAATTGCGTTTCATTAGCATACACACAAGAATATGACTTTAAAACTATGAATTTGCAAGAGTGTATGTGCGAATATACTTACAATATTTTATGGGATTTTATTTACAGTATCAGTGATTTTGTTACAATTAACTGCTGAGTAATTTTATGTAAGTGTAAATACAAATGTAAGTTTTCAGACATTTTCAAGCTCTTGATATCCATGTCATCCAAAACATTATGCTGTGCAATTTCATAGATTTTAATGTTAGATGTGTCTTCTGACAAGCACTTGCTTAGATAGTCTGAGGTCTCTATCATTGTAAATTTGCTGTGGAAATTAGTTGATTTTATTTCTGTGAGAATTTATTCTGAATGTCGATAGTCACAGTTTTGGTCTGAAATAACCAAACTGTGAAACCTATTTCTATTTCATTACACACGTAGAATGTAGTTAGAAGCAGTATAAAATCCTTTCCACTGTGTGAGAAATTTTTCTGCAGACATAAGTCACCAATTAACCTCAATAACCTCAAAAATGAAGGTTTTTGCTTACATTATCACAGAGGGGATGACACCACAGCTTTGCATATTGTTGCTATTTGACAAAAAAGGTCCAGTATCGCCAAAATGTTTAATTTTAATCGAGAAAAATAGTGTTACTAGCTTGATCGCCATGCACTTTTAAAATCCTGCAGTGGCTTCTGAGATGGTTTTCTAAAAGGTCATAAAATGTTCACAATTTATAGTGGACAGTGTAATCCTCCTCCTGAAGTCAAACACAGACATTACTGCTGTTATGAGGCTTTTACACGGCAACAGCAATTTGGATTCACCTTAAAAGTTCAGCCTGTCTGCTTTTCATGAAAGCCAACAAAATGTACTCAGCAGTGTCATGTAAAGGTGAGTTAAAGCTGTGTTAGTCCTCCAGTTTCCCATGGCATCTGAAACACCATCATGACAAGGCAGATTATCATCCTTCTGCTGTACTGGCTGAGGTTACATGTTGATGTATCTATAACCCTTTACCACGTCTACATTTGACATCATTAGCCAGATTAGAGCCAGTGCTCTGTTGGCTGATTCC
>LKNJ01000203.1:0-58754 GCA_002120245.1 Maccullochella peelii | reverse complement strand
CCCCCCCCCCCCCCCCCCCCCCGTTACAGGGGGATTTAGTCAGCCTCTCTGGATAAGGACAGCCCACTTTTAATCATATAACAAAGAAAAGAGGATGAGCATGTGTACAAGCAAACACAGGCTTTCAGTAAACAGATGACATGATGAACAAGCTGTGCAGAGAGAATGGATTAAATCAAGGTAAGTGAAACAGATCAACATGCAATGATTACTAGTAGGACGAGTATGAGATCCAGGGAAAATGAGGGAAGATACAAGGAGATCTGAAGAGAGGAGAACCGTGTGATGGGATGAGCTGAGCCCCTGACGTGAAGCAAGAAAGACTCTGCCAGCAGTATTAACGTGCCAGTGCTGCTTAAGCTGATGGCCCACAGTATGAAGGGAAAGGTCTTAGATGCAGGAGATTTCCAAGACTGAAAGCATCAGGTCAGAGTGAAAATCAGTCTGCATAAGAAAGACCTACCCATCACATGATCATATTTGTGCAACTCATTTGCAAACATGTACATATTTACAGGGATGGTAATAAATCCCTGTTACTGCTGTTGTTGAAGTAGTGTAATCCTGTCTGCAACACAAGAAATGTCAAGGAAGGGGGATGCTGGCTGGCCCTGGGAGTTTCATTAGAAATGCGGCCCTGGGTGTGTTTGAACCCTCCAACAGTAGAGCAGGAATTAGAAGCTAAGCCAAAAAGACCTTGAATCACAGCCAGTGAGATAAGGGGAGTGTGTGTGAAAGTAAATCCTTGATCAATGCAAATGTCTCTGGGGCCTTCCGATTCCTCATGAATTTAGTTGAGAGTTGTTTGAAATTTTACTGAGAAATGTTTTGTTGAGGAACGCTGCTTGAATTGCGGCCAATCAGCTCAATCTCAAAGCCGATCAAGGCACAAGGGAACGTTGTGAAATCAATCTCAATGAACTTTTAAGATCTTTTCACTCCGTTCTTAATTACACAAAAAACACTGACTTTTAAATAGTATGAAGGATGTTAAAGCCCCTCTGTGCAGGATTTGAACATTTTGACTTCAGTACACCCTAGTGGCAGCATCAAAAAATACACTGTGGGAGACGCCAATGAACGCCAATGAATACAACAATTATTAGGAAAATGCTTAAAATTGGCATCCAATGTGTCTAAATCTTGTGTCTTCAATAATAATGTCATATATATTCATACATATATACAGTCATACATATATAGTACTTACACAGTTATAATCAATATTTTAACAATGAATGACAAAAATAAAAAACAATGTGAAGAGGTCACTGGCAGTGACAAACCTACAGAGAATTATCGCCTGAATCTGCAGCTCCTCTCAGTTTTACGGAGCTTAATAGTGAGTTTCAGCTCATTGTTTAGCTGTCTGGCCCGCAACTTTACTGTTTTGGTTCACTCTAACCGCTCTCATAGCGTCGTTTTCGGCCACGGCAGGCAGTTGTCAGTGAAAAAGCTCTAAAAATGCACTGTACACTACCTGCTCAGCACCAAACAGCAGACAGACTCAGTTAGTGACTAGGTGGTGAACTTAGTGGAGTATTTAGCAGGTAAAGAGCCACATATTTCCCTCAGGAATTGGCAGAGACCAAAACAGAGCTAAAAGATAGTAAATATTGGAATTACATTCACCAGGTGTCCAGAAACATGATTCCAAATGAATGATAATGTTGCTCCCTTAACTGCTGGATGTGCAAATAAGCAAGTCCGCCATATCCACCTCAAAAATGTTGATAAAGCCAGCTATATCACCTTGGTATGAGCAATGTTTACTGGCACTGGGCAAGTTTTACTCACATATACATGTAAAATAGTCATACCCTGGTGCACTTCTGACTGAAGGTTTTACGTTTGAGACTAAACATTTGAGACTGGAAGCCCCCCCTACATCACTCCTTTGCAGCAGTCCATGGAACTGAATGACTGAGGAACCCAGAAAAAAGTAGTCCTAGTCTCATGACAATATACTGTATATGAATAGGCAAAGAGGTATATGATATGTGTAACATTGCAGCTAAGATGAGAGGAGATACTGCATGGTTGAATTTTCACATTACAAAATGCTTAAAACCATGATCATAGTTGACAGAAGTACGGTATAACATGAGGGAAGTGTCACTAACAGACCTCTGCTCAGCTCCTGAGGACCACAGCGTTGTGACAACCACACAATGACAACAATGATCTTGGATACATTCAGTCATGTCTGATGTCGTCTTTAACGACTTAAGTAGAATTCAAATAAAAAAGATTAAAAAAAGATTGTCAAGGAGGGTGCATGAAAAAGATTGTGGATTGGAAACAAAATATCAAGGATGCAACAAGTCGTGATGTGGAAAAGAAAAGATGACTCTGAAGGCCAAAGATTCATTTAGAGAACAACATATATTCAAAACTTTGAAACAGTTTTCAAAGAACAAGATGGACGAATTCCTGGTAGGATCAATAACTAACACTATCTTAAAAAATGTAGTCCATGAACAAATATAGCTACATTTCAAGTGATTAAACCGATCCGAGGCCCTGAAAATAAAGACTAAGGAAAGTTTACTTAATTCTCAACTTTGGTTTTTAGGCTTTGGTGGCAATAAGGATCAGCTAACCAATTAATGCAACTAGAGAACTAACAAGCCATAATATGATTGCTCTATCCATCCATCCATCATTGAATTGTCCAGAAATGTATTATCTTTAACAGTTATATTCTGAAGTACATCTCATCTTGGTAATGTAATATCTAGTTTACTATTCAATCAAAGTTTTGATGTTTCAATGACCAATGGAGTCTACTTGTCATGTCATGTCATGGTAATTCCAAAAGGTAGAAGTAACGTAATTTAGGGCAAACCAATATTAAAATCAATTTTCTCAATACTGTTTGTACTGGGAATGGGAATTTCCTAAATATCAAGTTGGCTTCTTCTAAATAGCATTTGCATAATAATATTTTGTGGTAATATTGTTCCATTTTCCTGATTTTCACAGTGCTTAGCAATCTAAAATTCCCTCTGTACTGTTTGTGCCCAAAATTACAACCAGCCGTGTTATTTCCATCTTTGTAAATAAGCAGCCCGCAGCATTGCTCGGCTGTCCCAGTGGCCTTGGTTGTCATGGAGGCTAACAACTCTCATTATGATCAAACGCAAAATATGAAACAACTCTCCGAGAGAAACAGTGCCAAAGGCAGAGGAGATCAATTAAGGTCAGGGTTTTCACACCAATGGTCAACGGATTAGCTGACTGAAAAAGGAAATGTGACAATGGTTTGAAGTAGCAGTTAAACAAGTAAGCTCCAAAATGTTTCTGTAAACACGGCATGCAGGCTGATACAAAGAGGATGGCGAGAGATAAAGGAAAGCAGGGGGCAGTACAATGAAGGCAATAATAAAGGGAATTACTATAACCACTGATAGATTTACAAGAATCATGACAGACTGATACTATTATGTGCAATTGTTATGTTATTCACTGAAACATTAGAGCTTGGAAATTTGCCATTGGATGTACATAATATCTGTCAAGTGGGTTTGTTTAAAAATGTCTACGTGGGAAGTACTACATAAACATTTAATTTAAAGATTGACATTTTAATATATTTCTAAATTCAACACATTCTACACTAGGAGTGGGTGACATGGATCTTTTATCACGTATATATACGTATATATTTTTATATCACATTGTCAGCATATATTGTGGAATGTCTCTGGAAATTCAGTTCAGTTTTAAAGCTGTTTATAGATAAAATGACTACATGAAATGACTTGTTTCGGCTAATCCAGTAAATTAAATACTCGGAAATGAAGGTACTTCATAACAATGATGCAAAAATGCTGCCAAAACTGCAATAGGACTTTCCTGCTGAATCATTTTTGCAAGACTGCCGGCACTGGTCTAATACAACCAGAAGTAAAATGTAAGCGTTTTTAATGTGATTTAGGGACTAAACTAGTTCGTAACAAATGCTGTGATGCAGACCTGTCTTTCCAGTGTTTTTCATGGTGGTCTGGTTAGAGGACTCAGTGTTGAACTTGTCAAGCACCAGCTCCTGGTACTCCTCCGAAACCAAAGCTTGTTCATCTGCAATGTCCACAGGTGATTGGTTCTTTGCGGCACATTCTGGGTATGAGGCTGCCCAGCCTCGAGGTCCATGGCTTCCTGCAGAAATAGAAGAAACAACAGCTTATGAAAAATGTATACTAGTCTCCAGAAATCCCCTTTGTCTACGGATTCTGGATAAAACATACACACAAAATTAGAAACACTGTGAAAATATTACTGCTACAGCAGCAGCCAGGTTTCAATATGCCCTTAACGGAAATTGAGAAAAAGAGGACAATGATTCTTTCATATTCATTCAGCTGCAGTGCCCTCTAAACCCCCCCGACAGCTGGGAAAAAACATGTAAACACAATGAAAATTCATCATCTGGCTACAGGCAATTCCAGCGTTAATTGTCCATATATGATATAAATATCCAAATGAGGCATATTCCTACAGTGCTACACCTCCTGAAACTAAGCCTAGAATGTGTACAGAGTTAATATGGGTTCATGTCTCGGATACGTTTAAAAAACAAAAAACATTACACCAAATTGACTATTCAATAAAAAATACTCCACTTTAACAATCATGTGCAGTGTGTGCTGCAAAAGAACTTCCTGTAGAATCCCACTCCACTGTCTGCTCTTTTAATCCTCTATCCCCTACAGTGGCGCTTCTACAAAGAAATAATCCACAACCGACAGGGGTCCCCTTGATCTCTTCCCGGGTACAATGGGCCAATGCAACAACAAAAGCTGAGGGATCAGGGGAACAAGGAAGCATGCATGGATTTTAACTTTTCTGGGTTAACACAATATTCATGATCCCATTCCCTACAGATATGGGGCAACTTTGCTACTGGCTCATGAAAAAGATATGAGAACTCCTCTTTACCAAAACACCCTGGATCAAGGGTGGCTTTATGTCTTGCTATGTATAAACACCTTGCAGCCAAAGACTGTGCTTGAATTCCTCGAAAAGACAGCATGATTCAGGATTAATTTGAAATATCCAGTGTTTTACCACGTCAACCAAAGAACCATAAACATGCACTATGGGGTGTGCAGACACATAAACAGGAGTCATTTCATTAATCTCTCCCATGAATATGTCACTACATAAGGAAAATAGCGCACTAAACACTGTTAAGGCTTTAGCTCCGATTTGTCCAGTGACTTAGATTAAGATCAGTTGTCTTCTGAACACCACCTGAAAGATTATGGACTGGTGGGGTCTGGATTGCACGTAAATGTTGGAGTGTTTGAGCTGCATTTCTAACTAATGACTGCATTAGCAAGCATGATTAAATGTGTCAGTCATGGCTTTAGACTTACCAATGTGTCTGTACCAGTACAACTCCAATATTTTATACAATGGAACAGTGCCCATTATGAATGCAATACTATTACTATGAGGCAAGAGAAAGCTGCTTGCCAATCATAAATACAAAGCAGGGATTTATATAAAATGGAACAGTTATTTATTCAAACAAAAAGTGGTATGTGTACAACATTTTCTGTTAAGCCTTTATGTAGAAAAATGTGCTTGCTGACAAGTTAGCCATAACATAGGCATCAACTTTGTTGTCTTAGGCTCAATTCAACTAAATTATTGGTATCTGTGTATATGTCGGCCGATAAGTAACAAGAAATTGCAGGACAGAAATGCTAAAGTTTTTTAATTTAGAAACATTGTCACCATTACATGGCTTGTCCACCAGAGAGCACTGACAAGTTTTCAACTGTAAAATTAGTATCTTCAAATCAAAATTCTTGGGGGACAAAAAAAATAATCTAAAGGATCCATATTGTTGTTTATGTTACGTCATTATATTGAAAAAACATTACTATTGGCCAACATATGTTTATCAGGTTTTTCAAACTCCCAAATATCAATATCTATAACTGCCAGTATTGTAATACTGTATTACGAACCTGATGGCACTTGTGAGGCAAGTTATATTATTTAATTTGCATACACACACAGTTGTATTAATTTTCAGTGTATGTCTCTGAATGTTTCTAGGACAAACATTGGTGCTCAGACTGAAACTGTAGGGTTAGCAGTGTATTCATACGGTTTTGGGAAATATCGTTGATAATGTAGTACACACTTGAGGCAGTTGTACAATTGGTTATGACTTACTCCCATCCCATTTGTGTTTGCAGAAAATATATATTCTCTTTGGCAGAGCTGTCTGGAGTACAATGCCTCCAGTTGCTTTGAACATTTACCATTCCCCTAACCCAAAGTGTGCTATGTGGGCTACCAACAATAAAAAACACTGAGAACTATTCTGGTTCTCCAGTGGGCAATTTCAAACCTCATTTTCTGGCTTTTCTTCTTTCCCCTCTTAAGTGAATTGTGGCAAACTACAAAAACCTTTTCAGATGTTACCGAGATATATAGGGCCTCACAAAACGTGACTGACATATCTCACAACAACAACAAATTCCATAGGTCAACTGTGTGGAGACAGATTAGATGTTGACTCTGAGCATGAAAGGACGTTAGAAAAGAAATAGGCCTAGATGTATTGTTGGTTGGCATATGCAAACACAGAGCTAAGATATGAATAAACATCATCAAACAATATAAGCAAACATAAGTTTACTGAACCCACTAAAATGTTTCACAGGACACTTTTATTCAAAGTGTAAGTAGAGAAAAGTGTAATCTTTTGCTAATTTTCCATTAAAACACACATTTACATCCCATTTACTGCTGGAGAGATAATTCTGCCTTTCAAGAACAGAAAGGGAGGAGCAGCGCTAAAATCAGATAAGTGAGGGTTGCACAGCAGTCGATTAATCTGTCTCATTGCCATCCATCAGAGTGACTATAATCCTGGTGGTTAAGTCTTTCCCACTGCAGCCTTGCCACTCTGTAAGGCTGAGGTGAACAAATTAAAAACAAGTACATGTTTTAAAATGCTGTAGCTTGATTTATCTAAAACATTACACACAACATTTGCAACTATATTCATCACATGGCTCTGAGAGAACAGCTCACACACACTGGGCTGCAGGACACACGTATTCTAATGAAAATCTTTATAGGTGCTATCAGGTAATTCGTGCAGTACTGATAGTTTTATATACTTGTGATGGACAAAGATGAGTGAGTTACACTGATGTTACAGCTCACCTTCCAGGAATACAACAATATTCAGTACAACTTATCTGCAACCATTGTTGCAGGGGGAAACAGGCCATCCACGGACTGGTTCAAGTTCTCTGAATTTGTTCAGCTATTTAAAAAGAGCGAAATTCACTCTATTCAACAGTAGCTACCTACAAGTCACAATTGCAAATATGCTTGTTAGAATTCCGAGACCAATTGTGGGATGGAAAAATAAAAGAGACACTTTTCCTATTCCACAATAACCGTAACTAAAAATAAGCAAAACACTTGATGCCCAGCTGGGTAACTACTGAATGCCCAGCAGTAGCAGACTGTAATTGTACACAGCAGCTCACTGATGTGATTGTATGGTATAGTATGTTAGCATAGTGTTAGCATTAAAATAAAACATATAAAAATAACAAATCACAGCTGAATGTATGTCACAATTCTGATGTAGAAGGTGGGAAGATATATTTATTTTACATCTGTTTTGGCCTAAAGATAATAAGCTAAGCCAATTATCTCTCTCGCATCAGCTATACTCTCAACAAAGACACACACACACACACACACAGGTTAGATATGACATCGGGAACACTGTGAAAGCGAGGTGTGATTACTTTATTGTTGTGTTTTTGAGCTTGTCGTGTTCCTATGGTTGATTGCGATATATAGTTTTTCTGTTATTTGTGTTATTTTTTCTAATCCCTGTAAAGATACAGTTACTTTGAAATAAACTGAACTTGGTTTATGAATCACATGTGTATTTGTACACAAGGTCCCAGCACTCATGAAAAAATGATATGACTCTGATGGACAAAAGTTCCTAAATAAACAGAATAGACGGATTCATCTGGTCAGCTGTTTACAGTAGGAACAACTTCTAATTGCAAGAAATAGGTGAAAACAGCTCATTTGTGTAGTGTGGTGTCCCTGAAGGATTCACACACTGTTGCATTTGCAGTGTGTATATGTATACAACTATATGTATAAACTTCTCACCAAGAAGTTTGATGCTAAAATGTCCGTAAGCCTACATTTACCACCTGCCTTTATATAATTCATAGTTCTCATAGACTGCTTTTATCCGTTTCAGTACCATTATGCACCCTTTAAGGTGTTTTGATCAATGGCAGCATTTATTGTCAGAATATCACATCTACGTCAAGATTTTGAGGATTCAATAATACCTCCATTTAGTAATCTGTGATCTATGCTAGAAGTAAAATCAGTGATGTTTATATCGTCCATACTGTTTGTTAATCCGACCTGCTCTGGGCTCCCTTCCTACTTGTTTTAAGTAAAACAGGCTCATGTTTCTCTCAATCTGGCACTTTCAGTTCCAGGCGTCATCCCATTAACCTTGGGATAAACAGCCGTGCCTGTGCTACCATGGCAATGCTGACAGAACGGCGATTGCCTTGTCATTTCCGTTTTGTCCCTCTGAGAAAAAGCATCCATGCTGTATGCTGCCTGGCAGACCTCCCAGAATTGGCACTCTAACACTTGCAAAAATCTACACTGATCAGTCCATATGTATGAGTAGCACTGACAACAAAACATGGCCAGCAGATATACAGTAAGGCGCAGTGTCAGCAGCACTGAGAAGGGTCACAACAGTTGTCTAGATGGAGCAGTGGTAAGTGAGACCCAAGCCTTGTGTATGCTGCAGAATCCCTTCAGTGAATAGGAGCATCGGATAACATTTTGAACAACATTTCCGCTGTCAGTTTCAATATGCTGATAACACTCCAGATGGTGGAGACACAGCCATTGCAGCACTGGGGAGTATCAAATGTCCAGGTTAGACAACCGATGCGCTCAGGGCTTGTACAATGTGGGCACAGGTCAGAACACTCAACTAAGTGTGTAATCAGTCAACTGATGACCAGCTAATGCCAGATCTTTTTTTCTACATTTAGGATGGTCTCTGACATTTTTAAAATCATAGACTAAAGGAAAATTGCTGAGATCTCAGAACGCTGCAACAGCACTAAAAATACGTCCAATGGGGCAACAAGTAAAAGTGTTCAGATGGTCACACAGGTTGAAAATAAACCCCCAGGTTAGTCAAGAGACAACAAAGGTGACTGGTAAAATTATTACCCACACTGTCTGAAACTACTAGCAATATTACTGGCACTCTCAATTTTGGTGTAAGTTAAATGGTAACTAATCTGGTGAAACTCATGGCTTATTTTCTACCTGTATGATCATCTGACCTCTAGTGTTTGTTGCCCTTTTGGACCTATTTTTAGCGATTTCGAGGTCTCAGCAACTAATTTGGTGATTATGTTGTTGTAACTGATGGCCAGGGGTATCGAAACAAAACCCAAGTACTGTAATAAACCACGGTTTTCCTTTAAAAAGGTAACCACAAACTGAGATAAATCAGAAATGTTACCTTTGAATTTGTCTGAAATCTCTTTCATCAAGACAAGAAGCCTCTATATCAACAGTATCTTTGGCACACATGGAAGATTTGGTGCTGCAAAAGATTTTTTCAAATACATACTCTTTTTATTTCATCTCAATTTTGACAAATTGACAATAGTGCATTAAAAAGCCATGTGTTATAAGCATGTTGACCCTATTTAACAATGGATTTAAATGGGCATCACAGTAAACCATCCTGCATGTTTAAACTTTACTAAACCTAAAGTTGACAAAGAGGTTGCCTGCAGATTTAGAAGTAGCTGTACTTAGGCACATTGGTGCTTTGAGCTAAATGCTAACCAACATGCTGTAACCAACATGATTACAAGTCGTCCTGAGGGGGCCATGGATGTCTGAACCAAATGTCATGGCAATCCATCCAATAGTTGTTGAGATATTTCAGTCTGGACCAAAGTGGTGGACTGACGAGCCAACAGACAGACAGAAATGTCCATCCATAGAGTCATGCCGCTAGCACAGCATTTATATGTCCTTTTTTTCTCAGATAAGCAAGAAATTCATAAGCATTGTGCTTCAAACATACCTTTCAACCTTTTTAATTAGTGAGCTACTCCAGATACATTTTCTTACAACTATTCACAGCAGTATAAACTAATTTAATATGGATTCTGCACATTGTATGGCAATTCCATGGTACTACTTTGTCACAACACGAGCATATTTCAGTCCTATCTAACAATTAATAAAACCGACAGACTTCATCTCTTCCTCCAGCATCACTTTGTTCCACTGTCTTTGTGTCCTACAGATCTTTTTACATGTTTCCTGGCAGCTCTGTGACCTAATGGCTGGGATGTGACGAAGGAAAAGGGAGAGATTTCAGTGCAGAGCTGAATCAACTAAGAAGAAGAGAGCAGACTCAAGTCTACTGAACGATGCCAATTGTGAGAGTTTACCAATAAAGATACAGACTCCCAACTGCACCCGGTATAACAAGCAACCAGGGGTGGATAGGGTTTAAAGATTCAGTCACTAGCTCATAGTTTCATAATTTCTTGGATTCACTAATACCTACAGTGGGGCTCAGTCTAACACTTTTATTTTCTATGTCATGTGGGATTCTGAGTTTCATTTTAAGATGTACAACAATAAGACACTGCATGCAACTACAATGAAAGTGAGGAAAATCATCCTGGCAAAATTGGGACAGCCAATTTTGGTGACTGACTGCTCCTGAGTCCAAATGAGTCATGCTGGCAAAACTACAAAATGTTATACCAGAGTAAAATGTGACTAAACAACAGTTCAACCAAGGATATGGTCTACTGTTCAACAAGTGAAATATATTTTTATTAATAAAAACTGTTACTCTGAGACGTTAACATACCCACAGACATCTCACTGAGCAGTGGGAACTTTCAGGTAAATTAAAAGATGTTTGTGAAAGTCAACCAGCAATTGCAACAATTAGCTGTCAATCTCCTGATTTGTATTCATAGGGAACTATACTTTCAAAGGAGTTTCTTGTCAGATCTTCTATTACTGGGCAGTCTGCATAAGATGACTCAATTATCAGTGAACCATGAAGGTAAAACCATAATGCCCTCAGTGGGCGTCAGTGGGCTTCAAAGACAAGTGAGGGAATGTGCAATGAAGAACAGTGAATAATTTTTACTCAGGAATTATAAAACGAGAAAATAATTGTCGAGTTGGCTCTGGTGCTTTTGAAAGCTTTTTCTCAACATTGTCTAACATCCACACTTCAGAGGACATGTAAAAGAAACAGGCACTCAAAATATCAGTGCAGTTTGCAAAATGAAAAAAGGCATCTGGGGTCACTGCGGGAGACACAGAGGGTGACGCATGAGTGAGTCTTCAGTTACACTTCACCAAATTAAAAGGTGCATTTATGTGACCTTGTCAGTTCTGTCGTGAGCAAAGAGGCACAGACAGTAAGCACACCAAAAATAACCACTTTGTATTCCTTCACTTTATTGTTGAGACACTGGCGCAACAATGAGAATTAAGTCTGAGAAAGACATTTGGTCAGCTGAGAATGGGAGTAGAAAATTCATCCCCAACAAGTAGGACAGCCATGTATCCTGAAGATAGTTTAAATGAAATGTTATTAAAACAATTCATTTAACTATCCCCAAAGGATAATTAGCATGAAAGCATGTATCACCAGTCCTCATGGGTGGTCTATAATCAAAACTCTAATGAGTCTCATTCCAATAATAAAACAGTGCAACAGCAAATAATGCAATCAATAATTGAGCACAAAAGTCACATGTGTGATGAAAAAACATGTCATAGAGGGGGGTTAGGCTGTGTTTGGATTAAATCGTTAATTTACAATGTTTTACAGACATTATCGATGTCAATGACATTGGGATTATAAAAAAAAATATTACATTTAATGAAAATTATTATGTGTATATTTTAATTCATTAGTTTTGACAAACAAGAATACAATAAAAGTAGTATCGTAATAAAACAAAACAAAAAACTTGAAGAACAGCATTACAACACATTATAAAGGAATCAAAATGTGTTGCTACTACATGCCCAAGAAGTAATCGTTTTCCTATAGCACATAAATCTTTCAATCAGTCAGGGGGGAATGTAAAAAAGCTGTGGGACAGAACAGCATTAGCTGCTCTCACATTATTCATCAAGTAGCAGAATCTGCATGCACGTTGGTTAATGACTATAAATGGTAGCAGATATCAAATTAAGCTATTAAAGTTGTTGTTATCCACAAAACATGTAAAAAGTAATTTAACTAAGTGAAGTTAAATTGAAAATTATCATGTTTACAGCTTTACTGATAAGTGAAGACTACGTTAAAAAAAAGAAAACAAAATATGTTATAAAAATATGTTGTATGTTGTGATCTTATCCTTTTATCTGTCAAACTCCTGTCGTGGCAATGTTGTTCAATTCATTCTGACAACAAGGAACTCGACAAACATTTCTTACAGCAGGGGTTCTCAACCTTTTGTAACTTAAGGCCCACTTCTGATTGTTAAAACATTTTCGAGGACCACATTCCCATTCGATGGTTTTAGCGCCTCATTTGACAGGATTTCACCACATTCAACACACTGTCCTGTCATTATGATTTCACATTTAATGTATTCAGGGTCATATTTCCTCACCACATGCCTTGGAGCTTTTACTGCCGCAGGGTTGTCTCCCACATCACTTTTTCATTCCAAAAACCGATCCATTTTGTGTCACTGCATTCAAACGTTACGTTAGGGAACGTTAGCTAGCTAACAGTGGAAAAACACGTTTGTCTCAACCTGATATATGATATTCAAACCTAACTGGTCATTGAAAATGTGCATTTAAATTTCAAGTTTTTCATTTATGTGAACATTTGAGTACATTTCGATATAAAAATAGCTTTTTAAATTACCAAAAAATTAAATAAATTTAATCTCACTATTTGACAGTACCACTGCCTCCGCGGCCCACTAGATGGCGCTCTGAGGCCCACCATTGGGCCCCGGCCCACTGGTTGAGAATGGCTATCTTACAGTTTTGTCACACTTTTAGTGCTCAGAGCATGGTACACAAGACAAATGTTAGTTTGTAATATGCACGATGGGACCCTGTTCTCTCTCTTTATACTTTGGCCCGGTCCTCCCCCTCTGATCAAGGTTGCTTCTTTCAGTTAGCATCTTACATGCCTTTGTTCTCAAGACAAAGGGCTCGTAAGCCAAAGGTCAGGATCTTCTGATGACATCCAGGTGAGCAATAATGCCTTAGTTTAGGCAATCAGACCACGGTTCATTCAGTCAAAGGTTACATTATACAGGATTCAGCACGATCAAACATAAAGGAAGTTAACATGATTACATGTACATGATCAAACGGAATTTCCCTTACACTCCCTCAACCTCCCTCCTTTGTAGAGCTTTTGCAACACTATAATATTTGATAAATATGACTAGCCCCATAATTATAACTTTCCATCATTCTATCCAGAACCACTACAATTATCAGTTTCCTTGGAGTTACTACAGACACCAACTGTGACAGGTGATTAAAGGTCTAGCTGTTCTGGGAGACAGCTGGCAGGAGGTTCAGATAAGATAACTACTTTCACCCTATGAGTAATGCCAAAGCGATAGAAAAAGCAGACAAGATCCAATGAAGCATCAGATCCAATGGATCCTCAATAATCCTTCAAAACCATCAAATGAAACTCCACAAGAGTCATTTTGAAGTTGCACTCCCTTTCGCTGATGCTGCGGGTCACTTACTGACCCATGTTACATAAGTTCAAATTGTTTTTTATATAACAGGGAGCCAGTTCCTTTGGATTTTGGTGATGACTGATATGATAAGACACACGTTTTGTTAACTGATTCTGTCCTTTCAGTTTAAATTATGAGCCAGATTTCCGGGCCTCAGACTGCTTCCTGGGGTGGTCCAAAGTGGTACTTCACTTAGATATTAATCTGCTTTATTAGTCTGGAAGAACTGCATTCATCTATCATTTCCTACAACTATAGCTTAAGCCACCACTACGCCTCTAGCAGACTCAACCAAAAGCTGTGCTGCTGTCTGCCTGCCGTGGAGGTTGTAGGCCAAATTAATTTCTTGTACAGTAACAATCTTCAAGCACAAACACGTTCTCTGCTACTACTTTAGACACAGAGTGCTTCGGATTGAACTCAAGTTTTCTCAAAAGCTTTGATCCCTACAAAACAATCTGCTTTTTGGAAATTGGTACAAGCTCCCATGGCTCAACCAAAAAGGATCAGACAGAGTGGTCATCTCAGTAGAGCAAATAAAGTGTCAAGAGAAATCGTTTTCTTCCTCTAGCAGTTTCTTTCAAGCATTTCACAGCAATCTAATGAGCAATTAGCAGGACTGAAGCCAAATGTTCTAAAGACAGAAGTGGAGGTTAAATGTCTTATCTCCAGAGAAGTTAATAATCACAACCTAGAGTGTGATGAGGCCATAACACGGAGTTATGGTGGGAAGAGGCTCAGTGAAAGCCTGTTCACAAGTCAAGCCAATCTGTTTGTGGAGTTTTAATGCCAAATCCTTGTAAATGCTGTAGTCTTCATGACAACATGATCATTACAACATGAGAATAAAAGATGACAAAAAGTAAAGTCTAGATACAACCCAGCTGGATAGGTACTTTGTATTCTGCTTTCTTGTAGATTATCATTATCTTCCTGATATGTTAGACGAACTGACACTAACTGATAGGCACCAGTGGGCACACAACCACCTCCAGACACTGGGATCTCTTTTTTACCTTAAAGTTAGCAGCTTTTGGGTTGCCAGCTTGTAGTGAAAAGATAGTGTGGTGTGTGACTCAACTTAAACAATCTAATCTGGAGACTTTGCCTGTCTATCAAAAAAAAAGGAGAAGTTAATGTTGATTTTATTTGGTTCCTTTCATGAAATGTAGAATTGTAGGCGTTTTTAAACAGAATCCCTTGAAACTAAGGGGACAGAAAGTTAGTGACGTGAAAAATGATGCCTTATTGAAGTTTATTTTAACATTCGGTTGCAAATCCTTCTGCATTCAATCAATGCCTGAAATCTACAACCCGGAGACATCAGCAGACACTTGGTATCCTCTCTGGTGATGCTCTGCCAGTACTACAGCCATCTTCACTACTTACTTGTTTCAGTGGGTTTTTGCCTCCAGTCTGGTCATCAGCAAGTGAAATGCATGCTCATTTGGGCTAAGGTCAAATGACTTGGCCAGTCAAGAGGACTCCACTGTTTGCCCATAAAAAAAACTGGTTGTGGGTGTGTTCATTTAGGACCATTGTTCTACTTCACTGTTTTACTTCAAATTGGTGGATTATTTACACAAAAGGGCTACCAAGTCCTACACTGTTCACCAAACATGGACACCCTCAAACATTCTTAAAGCGGAAAAGCTAGCACTTAAAGCTGATAGTACTGTTTTGAACCCAATGTGCTGGGTTTGAAACACATCCAAAACAGTGAAAAACATATCACTTTCCTAATACTTTTGGACTGCTCTGTAAAGTTGAATCAAATTTAAGTCAGTTCCGATTTTAGGTTACATAATGGTTTCTTTGAGGCGTTATCTTCACCCAGACATGTTTCATTATGCAATTAACAGTGTGATCTCATAGCCCTCCCTCCACGCAGCCATTCAAGATCCGAGCTTCACTTCCAGCCCATGTGTACAGGAGAGGGTGGAGGAAAAGACAAACAATCCATCCGCCTCCCCACATATACAATGTGTCTCAGTATATGCTTTAAAAGACAGCAGGCCCTTAACATTTAGCTACTGACCTCAAATCCTTAAATATACTGTACGTTTCCAAGTTGACTATTCATGTAATTTGAATTAGAATTTAATGCGTTGACTGGCCTTTTCAAATCAGCAATAACACTTTGATATTTTAAACACATTTATGCATCAAGCACTGCAAAGAGATCAAATGTTGAGTAGTTGATTGGGTGCCTTTATGAGATCTTTGGGAAAACTGTGCATTCAAAAGTAAAAGTAGCATCATTGGTATCATAATGAACTGCTTTTTACAAAACTGACAACATTAAAAATAAAGTATAAATATGCTCAATGTCTCTTGAGTATGTCAGTGTGGCAGACCATACAACCATTGATTTCAGGTGGTCGTGCTGAGTTCTGAGTAGTACGCATCTGATAAGAATGGCGCCACAGTCGTCTAAGAGCCTGAGCTCAATCTTTAATCAGAGGTCATTGTGTTCCACACAGCAGCCCCAAACACATAAAAGCAGGTAGAGGAAGTGGTAAATCATACAGGCACTGGGGTCTAATTGGCCACTAGAATGAGCTCCAGCCAAAATATTGTTTTCCCTTGGCGCTATCTGCTTCCATCTCGTGGACTTTCATAGAAACTGTGGCTTCCTGTTCTTGGGTGTTGGCCGCTGCATAAGTACAACATCCCCTAGTCTGTAAAAATAATCTCCAGGACCTTGTGTAAAGAAAGAGAGGGACAGAAATACATTCTGTCCCATGAGGAAGAGCTTCCCCTACAATTCAAAAACTTAACAGTTTCCCCTTCAATATGGCAAGGGGCCAACATGCCTGCAAATGTTTCAGAACCTTCACTTCTGAAGGGATCTCTTGATGGTCAACACGCACTAAATTTGACAGAAATCTACCAATATTACATTTATTCTCATTAACATGCAACTACTCATTACCCAAGTGGTTACTGTGCTACTTAAAGATGCTAAAAAACCTTGTTAACTTAACTTCAAACACATTGCACAAAGGTCTGATGATGACATGTTCATTTGTTCCCCAAACCTGATTTGACCCCTCAGTATGTATGAAACAGGCCCACACACAGCCAGAATAAGTCAATGCCTGCATGCCCTGTTAGACTCATTTTGAGTTGTACACCTCTTTTCTTGAATACGATGGGTGTTACACAACCAATTTATGTAGGCTGCTAGAGAAAGACGAGATGGGTGCAGTTTGCGGGCCATCACTCTCTGCGTGTTCCTGTTTGTCTGTCCTGCCTCACAGCACAGCGGCTGTTCTGCGACAGGCAAGGCAGGTTATTGGAGAAGAAGCAGCAGCAGGTGGACAGCTCTCTCTGTCAGATCAAACAGCTAAAGACTGTAGTATCTTTCGCACTTATGTCCACAAAATAATTACCTTAACTTCCATATCAAGTTTTCAAAGCAAAGAGAAACGGGTGTGATTAGAGTCCACTGCGTGAGTCCCATCGCTCAATGTGTGAGAGTGAACAGCCCCGTGTAGACATGTTTATTTAGTTAACTACACTTTTAACCTTTGTCAAGCTACAAACACTGCTATGTGATATCTCTGCTTAGTAGTATATAAATCACCTAAAAAAATTCAACACTAGGTAAAAGTTAAGGAAACATAAAGTCTTCATTTCAAAAAAGCATGGGACATGTTCTCCCCGAACCCCCATATTCGGCATGTCTGGCTTTACATGACATTGGAGAGAAAAACATTAGTGGTACTAAGGGAGTGAGTATCCGTACCGTTTACTTTAAAATACATTTTTAAAATGTATAACTGTGTCAAATACCTATGCATTTTCTCCTAGCTATTGATTTTATGTGTTCTCTATGATAAAATGGTCTTACACCACTGTTGACAGCTTGTTGACTCACAGCTTGAGTCCGGCTCAGATACCAACCAGTGAACCTAACCAGTTTACTGCGGCTGCTCCCTATTTTACCATTCCTCCCAGTCCACTTTTATCCTTTTCAAAATTGATTTTGATCAACAGGGAGTTACAGTGAACGGACAACTCATACACCTCACCCCTGACTGTATAGAATTTCCCATTTCAGATTATCTCTAATCACTTTCTTACATAAAAAGCACTAAGACCAAGGTCTGTTGTCAGCAGCCCATTTTATTTTTCTGCATGATAATGAGCATTTTTAATCTACAGCCCTTTTTGCTGACACAAGAATGGGTTAGGCCCCACATGTATGTCTCCAGCAAGTAGTGCAGAATTATTTTTCTTCTGTTTGGCCATTTGTTGGCCAATAGTAAAAGGATGCAATTTTGAGTGAGATGACAATATTATATATAGTTTATTCTTTCTTCATAATTCACTTGTGTTTATTTAATTTGTGATTTAAATGTAATTTCATGGTGTAAAAACAGCCAATATAAACAGTTAAATAAAGCTTTAATCAAGAGGTGACACAAACTGATCAGTCAGCCTGTCGTGGCACTACTTCTTCGAAGCCGACTTGGTGCATCAGTGCATCAGTGCCCTTAGTTGTGGATTAAATCTTATCCGTGTTTGAATTGAGAGTGTTAAACAATTTGAGCATTTGTGGGAAAAATGGCAGTGTTTTTAGTATACAAATTTGTTCATTATGTTTGTGCATTCACCGTGTCAAAAGATGATCCCCACACAAACAAACAACATCTCCAAAAGCACACAAAGCTTTAAACAAAGATTCATTTATGTAATCAAATTATCAAACTGTAGTAGAGAAAAACTGACCACTAATTGCATGTGGGCTAAAAATAAGCCACCTAACTGTTGCATGGCTTCTGGAGAACTACACTGGAAGGGGTGATTACATTTTTTAAGCTTCAGGATATATTTAAGCATCTAGTTATGCAATTTAAGTGTGCATGATGGCAGTGTTATGCTGTAATGTAATGGTATCCAATACCATGAGTATGCAATAGATGTATGCAACTCAAAACAGTCACATTGCTTTAGCTGCTAGAGTAAAATTAATCAAATCTTATGATATGTTTAAGTCAGTATGAACCTTTAATTATTTTAATAGTAAATTGTGCACTCTGGCTATACCTTAGTGTATCAACAGTTGTTTTAACATTTCTTTACTCCTTTTATTCCACCAATTATCAGAACAGTAGCCCAATCAAAATAAAATGTCTCTCATAATAACCTCGATCAGAATAAACTGTCCCATTCCTGAAGAAATGTAACTCTGTTTGAAAAGGGCAGCAAAGGTAAGGAATAATTCATGGCAATCCATGTGGTTATGAAAAAATAATGCCCAATAAAACCATGATGTTTCAAAAGCAGGGGTTATTGTGATCCATACCCATGTTCTTTGTTCATGATTTGTACCTTTTCTTTCAGTAACACAGCTTCTTGGGAAAACTTTACTTTGTCTAACAAATCTTTTCCTCTACAGAGATTTTTATTTTGATCCAGCTCAAATTAGTTTTGTCCCTGACACTCATAGGTGCTATATTTGATGACCATATTGTCTTATAACACACTTCCCTCTACTTTTCTTCATTTAGTTTAGAATTATAAACCTCATGTCTGTCTGGTTAATGAAGAAATTTGAGGAGAGAGGGTTTTGCATAACTAATGTGACTAAAGCAAGTAAATCAAAGCTCTTTCCTTTAAACTTCATAGTTGTTTTTCCACACAGTATGAAAGAGCAAATGTTTTCTCTCGGGTTTTGCCCTCTCTGTCTATCAGTGCTCATTGACACCAATCCAATTGCTGCATCAGTGTAAGGAAACCTCTTGCTAATTGTAAACAGGAGAGAGAGGTGAGCACTCTGTCGAGCAGAACACAGATCTCCTCTGTAGAGCCGCAGAGTGAAACACTGATTAGTGACGCTACATTACTCTGCTTTGTCCAAGGGCAACTGTTTCATATCAGCTAACTGTCGGAAGCACAGGCGCTAACCTCAACACTCATGAATGTCCTGCAGCTGGTCGTGTGATGGACGTTTTAATATCAGAAACAGTGATTGTATTCAAATCACAGTTAATATTATATTAAGGAATAATTAGTGAGTATTGTAGTAGTTATTCAAATTAGAGGACTCTTAAAATGGAGATGAAGCACTGAGGCTGAAGTAGATAAGAGACTGTAATGTGTGAGGACATTCTGTACAATATGTATTTATGTAAGTCCTCCGAGGAAACGGCAAATAATCTGTTTTTCTAAACTGAACCAATCAGGGCCCTGCATACTTACACACACAGCAAAACTATAACAGAATCCATCTCCAATTTGTCACATCACCCTTTCCATCTACTCCTATTGTTATGCTTCTTTTCAGAGAGCACCTTATCTCTCTCTAAGCCATCACCTCTTTCGGAACTCCCATACCCTCATTTTCCATTTATGCAGCTTCATCCATTAGTTTAATTATCTCTTCTTTGGTTCTAGGAACTTCCACTGAGCAAGGACTTCTGCACCTGACTATTAGAGAAGGCATACTGCGACCACTTCTTCAACTGACTGAGTGCGGAACTTTAAAGATGACAACACTGGCTTGTCAGTCTGAATCATTTAGAAACAGGGTCTATAATGATCTTCTCTTTGTCTTATATCAGTTTTAAACGCACATTTGGTTATGGTAGAGTGAAATACACCACTCAATTCACTACATCTTTCTCTCATACTCCAAAACTCACTTTTTCTGATTTGGTCGTGTGCTTTTTGTACAGTGATAATCATACATATATGTGTTATATATATATTTGCATATTTAAACTTTACTGAACCTAAAGATGACAAAGGGAAAAAAGCAGGCACGCTAGCAGCTGTACTTTTCCCAACTCATTTGCATCAAGTTTGAAAATTGGTAGATTTCAGACATAAACTAATGATTTTCTATTGAGTGGCTGGTGAATTTGAACATTTATCTGTCAGTGGCTGGTAATGTTCACATTTTAAAAAGTTAATTTCCAACCCTGGTCAAGTCCCATCCCCCAACGGAGGCAACGAGTACTAGCCACTCAGAGGCAGAGTTACCGGGACTTGGGGTGGGGAAAAAATGATGCACTTGAGTTAAATGCTCACATCAGCCTGCTAACTTGCTCACAATGATAATGCTAACATGCTGATGTTAAGCTGGTATAATGTTCACCGTATTCACCCGAGTTTAGCATGTTAGCATACTAACATTTTCTAATTAACAATAAATACAAAGTACAGCTGAGGCTGATGTTTGATGGGAATGTCATTAGTTTTGTCAGATGTTGCCATCCCTTAAGCCACACAGCTAGCATGGCTAAAAATGCCAAACACATCCAAAGATTCCAGAACCAATTGTGTGACCACATAAAGCAGCTGGCCATCAGATAGGCCGGGCAGAGGGAGCAGTGGTAGATGCCTGCCAGAGGGCCCTCGTCCCCTTTACTGAGGGATGCAATGGCAGGAGGACGAGTTGACTGTGGGTCACTGCAAAGCGATAAACCAGAACAAACATAAGAAGACAGGCAGGTTGCTGTCTCCCACGGGACGGGCTTCTGACTGTCTTACAACCTCTCACTTACCTGCCTGTCATGGCGTCAGGATGACCCCACAGCATGAGATCACCACTAAGCAAACCATTAGCCACAGTCAGCAGGTGGAGGCGAAAGATCTCCACCCACACAGTGAACCCTCAGAGGCCATGTTATCTGTTTTTTTATTCCGCCTGCTTATACATTATGTTGCGAGAGCTGCTATTTTAAGTGTTTGGTCCGACAATGCCAATTTTATACTGTGAAAACCAGCAAATGTGTCTCAATAATCCTCCATAAATTGCCCATAATATAAAAGCTTATCTCCTCTCAAAATGTCTAAAGTGTGACATGGTGGTTACAGATATACTGTACAATACACACAGTATGTCTTCTTTACAATATGTGTGGAGGAGACAACTTGTCTCTAATATTGGTTGTTTTTTTCAACATCTGATACAGATTGGGAATGAAATGGGGGAGGAAAGTAGGCTATGCAATGCACAATCAGATTTTCATCTTTCATCACAAAGTGGAGATCATATCTGCAAATCACATGTACACAAGCTGTCTGGGACTGATACAGCGATCCATGCACTGTCCTGACATTGTAATTATCTTCCAATGGCTTATGAGCTATTCTATTTCTCTATTTGTCAAAACAGAAATACACAAATGTGCACAAACACACGCGCACACACAAGAACAGAGATTCACTGACAAAGGAAATATAAAAATAACAATTAAATGACAGTGAGCCAACAGTGGATTGTTACTATAACTTGTCCTAGATGTACTACTAGAACTAGGTGCACTAGTAGTAGTAGTTGTGTAATATTTTCACTCACTGACTGATATCCAAATCAGCAAGAAGCATTCACATATGTGTGGAGGGCAAAGCAAAAACATGAACCCACATAACAGAGTGAAAACCTCGACCAAGTCCTAATAATCTCCCGAGTTAACCAATACTTTCTTAATCAACACTGTCTTGGGTAGATAACACAGTAGAACGGCTGTGTATAGCTAAACTGTGGATGATGGTGATTGTATGGGAAAGGTCGCAGAGTCTCCACATTTAATAGGTATCGTTCTGTTTGTTGCATGAACTCTCTAAAGAGATCACAGCTGAACATAACAAGGTCCAAGTCAATCCAGCCATTAGTGTGAGATATGTTGGTAACAGAATGAAACAGACAGCCAGAGGGCATCTTAACATAACCTTCTTAGTGGATGTAAACATCAACTTCAGCCAAATTAACTTTCCGTTTTGCACCTGTGCACTTTGACCTGAACTAAACAGACATGTATTTATTTACTCCAGCAGATGATGATAAATAGGCTGGATGGAGAAGCCTCTATCTGCACAGTTAAACCCTCAAGTCTGCTGCTTTCACAGTCATCCTTTGCTTGTATTTTCACAGCTTGAGAGTGGGAGAGCGTGTGCATATGTGGGTACATGTGTTAGTAAGTAGACGACGAGAGGGAAGAGAGTGGAAGAAATTAAAACTGAGAGAGCAGCGAGAAAGGAACTGTGCAGGTTTTTTTTTTAAGCCTTGGGTACCCCAAAAGCGCTAATTAGGCCACAAATCACAAGACAGCACATGACCACATCACCAGATGAGTGTTGAGCTAAGCACAGCAAGCAGCCATTTTAAATCCAGCCTTAATCCAGTCTGTGTCTCACCCTCCTCACTACCCCCATAGCATCCACATGCAAACTCCTGCTCAGAATTGAGATGGGGCCAGCATTAGGAAAGATAGACGAGGAGGGAAATAGAAGGGGGGAGGGAGCTCACATAGTGGAACAGAAAATTGATTCCAGAGGACGGGTGAATGCTGGTGAAGATCGGTTAAATTCATTTCATAATTAAAGCTGCATACAAAAAATGCAAAAAAAAAAATAAAAACTTATCTGAAAAAGTACTAATTCAAATTCTCAATTCTCCTCCACTGACTCCCTTTGTTGCACCTTTACTACGCCTTCCCCCTACAGACACATGCAAGTCTTACTAAATGAAATGAAAATATGAGCTTGGTGATGTTACCAAAGCAGCTAATGACTGAAATAGCAGAGGCAGTGGTGCAAACATGGATGAGTGACAAAGTGGTCCTTTCCCCTCTGGCTTCAAAGTTTCCCCTCTGATGCTTGAGGCTAAAAAGGTATTTTAAAAGAAGAAAAGAACAGGGAAACAGGTCTATTTATATTTCAGAAAACTGGAAACATTAGCACACTCAAAATGTTTTCCAACATGAGGATTATGTTTGCTCAATCCAATCAAAAGGTCCATTTATAAATCCTGCCTCCTGTCGCAAAATGAAAAGTATTATCTTCAGCTTTCAGCTTTAAAAACAGAAAAAATAAACTTCTACCAGCTTCTACCCCAATAATTCCATGATACATCTACATTATTTATTACCCCTTGCAGGTATATGAGCTCCCACTTAAATGAGTCATGAGGCTCTCCAAGACAAAGAATGACAGGCCTGACTGATCTTCTTTCTGTCTGCTACTGTGAGAATATGAAGCTGGATCACCCAACATTAACATAAATGTCTTTGAGTTTGCAGAAAGATAATGGTGGAGGTTGTTGGATTTCATTGTGTGCAAGTTTTTAAATTACTTATCAACTATAAGTGTGATTGATAAACCAAATCATAGACCCAATATTCACGTCACTACAAAAATCTAATCCATATATTCTGATTACAGAAACAGCTTCTTTTTTTCTTAAACCAATCCATATCACCCACCCTACAGGCACCATTACCCCACAAAACATAAGGCCTGAACCACTCTGAGCTATTGCCCTCTCTAAGCTCAGCTCACCCCCTCAGCAGCCATTACTCTTCTATGTTGCAGTTGTTCTGCAAGCTAAGCAGGGACAACAAAGGCTACATGTTTACACAGCAAATGTCCCTATAATTTAGAATCCAGACAGGAATCAATAGTTAGCGGTGTAATTCAGTAAACTAGAGATAGTAGCACAGAATAAACGCTCTAACAAGCCTGGGAACGTCAGTGATCTAGTAGTGATGCAGTACTAAATGAAGTCAATTGCTCCTATACATACTACTCAGCTTGCAGAACCAAGTGCAATTTCATGCTAACGTACCTCACAGCATTTGAACATATGATTGTCAATCAAACACTGTTTTATAATTCGAACAGAGCATTGCACATCTTCCAACATTGTGCCATTATGCCACTATACAGCCTTGTCCCCTACAGTTACCTCCTCACCTCTGGGGGGGGATATGTACTCATTACAAAGTAAGTCATCATGATTATGAGTTCAAAAATTTGCTGAGCTGCTAGCTAGCTCATTCCAGCTCATCAGCATAACCACATTAGAGAGGAAGCCTGGGAGCTGGCAATCTCACACTTCCTCAATATTGCAATCCCAGCAGGCCAAGCATGTCCACATCCATTATGTTGGACCTTAGCCACCAACTACGCCTAATAGGCTGCCACAAGGCACACCAACGCCATGTGACACCTGAAATTAAATTAATTAGGTTTGCACAACAAACCTGTCGGTCCAATACATCAAACTACCCTAAACAGGGAAACCAGAAAATGTGGCTGTATTTATCATAGTTGCTGTGCATTGGGTCTTAGATTTGTGTATCCAGGTGGCACAGGCCCAGGATACTGCTCTCTGGACGTGACAATACAAACAAACAATCAACTCCAACAAAAAGTCACTGATACAGTATTAGCTAAGGGCGCAGGAATCCCTAATTTATTTCCATCCTTAATATATTTACCTCATCTAGAGAAAGGAAACCGATTGTCAGAAGCAGTGGGAAGTAAGATGATTTGGGGCTCAATTCTGCTAAATTGGTTGCTGCCAGTGTGATACATCATCGAGAATTAAGATGCCTCTCCCCCAGCGCAGAACTTCGGCAGCCATATTGGCACATCTGTCAAGGGCCCACCCCTGACAGAGACAAATGGACCAATTCTGGCACAGGAAGGCTGATCCAAACTGCTAGCAATAACCAAGATGAATAATGAGTCAGTTTAGGCCCCAGCAAAATTCATTTTTAATAATTAGTGTTTCTGCACCTCTCATTTTCTCAGAAAATGAGTGCAGGTACAACTACAGGTTGATACAACACATCAGCAAGACTGGAGGAATATAGATGATGTTGTGTTAAGCTTCCATCATCACAGAGAATGGCTGTGACTATAAATGCAGGGGTGGAAGACAGATGAATTTTGCTCTGTTCTCCAAGAAGGAGGAAATCAATCAAGTCCAGAAAGTACCATGGCTACGGGAGGCAGTAGAGGAATGTTGCCGGATGAGAACAAGAAAGTTCAAAAGATCCTAAGGTAGTAATGCGGGTGTTTTAACACTTGTCAGAACCTGTCAATGTTTGTTGCCCTCAAGAGTTGCCTTAACTGGACGACTTAGTATAGAACTGAGTAAAATAGTAATTCACAATGCTTTGTGAGTTACTATTGTGCTATCACTAAGAAAGGCTGAACTAGATTTTAGTGGGTGGAGGTTGGTGGGTTGAGGCAAAGCTTTACCAACCAGCAGACTGGGAGCTTTGTTGTGAAGCACGAATCAGTGCAAGTTCATCTGAATAGAGTGAAATTTGATGTGAATGGACTGTGGTTAGTGTGCATAGTGAGATATATATCTATCTCTATCTAGCTATATATAGATATCTATCTATCCATCCATCCATCCATCCATCCATCAATAGATATCTATATATCTATCTCTATCTCTCTATATATAGATATCTATATATCTATATCTCTATAGATATCTATATCGATAGATAGATAGAGAGATAGAGAGATATATATATAAAATAACGTATATTCATAGCATATATTCACCTATGCACCTACTAATGTAATGTACTGTACTGCCATAACTGAAACACTCCCTTCCGAGATTGATATTACTTACAGTCACTTTGTTTGGAAAATCACAGGACATATAGTCTAGCTGATGGTCATTGAACTGCATGATGATTGGAAATTAAATTAAACTGTTATTTTCAGCTGCCATTCCAAGTATTTCATTCTGGCAGAAATCAGATTTAACAATTGTGCTGTAGTGTTCATTTGGACAACAGAAATTGTGTATCATGATTCATGATACAAAACAAATCCCACAATAGCTTTAATATCCATTATTTGATTGTCTCAAAACAATCAGGAGCACAACATCATTATTTACGATAAATCAGATTTCATCAATGGGAGTGTGGCAAGATCCCTGGAGCTCTTTAAAAAAAAAAAAAAAAACTCACAGAAAAACATACTTCAGGCAGGTATTTTTATCTTCATCCCTGAAGAGTATGTCCCCTCAATCCCTGGATAAAACGGCTGATACTTTACGTACCATGCATTCCCCATGTAAGGCCATATAGTCAGGGAGCCTTGCTTTAAAGTCAAGTGCTTCTCATACATGGAGGTCTACCGGGAGCAATCCTCCTCTCGATTCATTACCTCCAGGAGGCAGAGCTGCTTCTGTCGGGCACCATGACAACATGGCATTGCTCTTTTGGGGGGTGTTGAGCCGCAAGAGACAAAGTGCACTGCCTTCACAAGCACCCAGCCAATTTAAGGTTGTATGAATCAGAGGTTTTAGATTCTGTGGTGTATTTGTTCAAACAACTGTGTGTTTCTGTTAAGATTCATATTAATGAGATCAATTGTACAACTGCAGAATAATGTATGATTGACATGTTTATCCCAAAAGCTGAGGATACCTAATCAGTGCAATGTTTAGATTCATATTTTTATCAAAAATAAATAAATAAATAAAGAGAAAAATGTGATAGAGCTGAAGTAGTGAAGTAATGCAATACAAAGCAAAGTGTGTGCAGCAGTAGAAATGAGGGTTAATTCAAAACCAAAACAAACTGGCAATCAAGAGCAGTGAGTTACCTTATCTTGTTTTGTATCCTCTAAAGTACTAATTAAGTTAGATCAACATAGCAATTGATTGAAAATGACACTTCATTCACTTCATTACATGAGACATGAGTGGAAAGATTTCTAATGATCACAGGCAACCTCAGTGAAGTGGAATAAAACAGTCAGGCTGAGGGGAAATATAATCCACACGTATCAAACAATCGCAGGCTCTTTTCAGTGGCTACAACAGCTTGTCAGAGTGGCTTCCATCCAAACATCCATGACTGCTAGATGAAAACAGACAGTAGGAGGTCTATCCGTACAAAGCACAGAGCTCAGAGTAAGTTACAAATGTGAAAAATCACTGAGATGTAGTGCTTTAATAGCTATATTATTCATTTGTGGAGGCACACTACCATATCATCTAAACGATGTGGGCTACAGTAGCATGTGCTCTTCACTGCATTTTTAATTTCCCAAACTACACACAGCTTTTTTTGTAAAACCAAAATCATACATTCTCAGTGAGCACAGCAAGAACATAAATCTTTCATTGAGCATAATTGCTTCAGTCTGGAATGACATGTGAGTTCATTCAGGGACTTGACGAAATCTCATAATGCAGTGGAAATAAAAATCGAGTGTAGTGTAGGCGATTATCTCCAGGTCGTTAATCTATATTTTCTACATCTAATTCCATTATTTCTTCGCTTGTTTTTTTTTTTTTTGTTTTTCATTCTACACACTGTTAGAGGGGATCAAGCATAATGCTTCTGCAAATGCACATTAAGGTACTCCAACTGTTGTGCTGTAATTGAACTAGAACAATAAATCAAGAAGAGTGCAATCAAAAAGCAAACTACTGCATATATTGACCAAAAACATAAAACTACCGATAAAGGAAGGCAGAGAAACTAACAGAGAAGATGTAAAAACCTGCAGGGATATAAAAAGGGGAAAATGATGCATAGCCCTGTTCCTGTGGGAGTGTTATGGTGAGTATGATATCATCCCTCTTATGAAAAATGCCTCCACACACACACACACACACACACACACACACACACACACACAGCATGCCTTAAATAACTTTTAATCAAATTTCAGGGTGTAGGTTTCGAGGCTACTTACATTGAGGTTCATAACCAAAGCACACAGGAAGGTGACATGTCATGGGATAAGAGCTTTCACTGCACTGTGTGCCTCATTCCTCAATGTATTGGAGTAATGTGTAAAATACAATGACTTAGCAATCTTTCTTCTCATGAAAACTATGGAATATATTTTAATACTGATGACATTAATATCATTACGTAATGTACAAACTCAAACCATTATGTCATATATTAAGTGCATGCTCAAATTTATTAGGATAAAGCCCTTGAGATGTACCATCTTGTTTTCGAGGGTGTCTCAACATATATCAGAGAGGAGTGACAAAATAAATAAAAAGTAGAAATACAATTATCAATATGGCAACGTACAGAGAGACAACAGACAAAAAAAAGTGGCCAATCATTTCCTCACCATTATTACAGCATATTCTGTACATTTAAACCTTTACAACTGAACAACCTGATCACAACAAAATTAAGAATTTAAGAAACCAAAATTGTTACTCAGTTTTATTTGCTACTGATTCCGTTGCTGAGACTCATATTGTTCCACATTCTTCTTCTCTGTAGCCTGTAGGATACACAGTGAGGGGTGTGGAAAGTATGTGTGAAACAATGGGTGATATGCTCCCCTATATAATATGTACTCTACTCTATGTGTGTCAAGCTCATGGAGCTGAAGTCTACCTTGCACTAGTACCTTCTAGCTTCAGGCTAACCCTACTGTGTGCATTTCTTTTACACTCACTTGCTCAGAGCAAATGCCCTTAATAACCATTTAGCTGCTAAGGCACGCTTGTCTGTACCCCATTCACAGCCTTAGCCACTAATTACCTTTCCAAAGCAATGGACATTTCTGTGTTCCCTCAATGCTTCCCTTTTTCTCAGTACAATCAGCCAGCTGCCTTCGGTAGTTGGAATTAGAGCTCTGCACAGGCCTGAAATGAATGTCCAGAATCACCCCATGTCAGCCAGTTCCCTAACCCGAAATTTGTAAATTTTTTGTCCACCCTCCCTATATAGAAATTTAAAAACATTTAGAGATCCTATCTTCTTCCATTTACCAGCCTGCCTCTTGCTTAGCATGCATGCAACTCTGCGCACAAACACGACACACATAACGTTGAAAGACATATGGCCCTAAACGTTAATTGACCAAAGAAATGTGCCAAGTCCAAATCAAGCCTGATGTGTTTGTACGTATGCACACATCGTAATAGCAGTGACAAAGACAAAATATTCCATCAGTACAATTATTTTCAGAGCTGTGATTCGCTCCAAGAGCAGCGGGACCAGGTTATTTGCTAGGTGATGTTTTTGGACCTTGGAACCTGTAAATATATTTCTATACTGACTGCTCTTCCCTTCCTGAGCTTTTCCAATGAGGTGCCCTCGATCAAAGCATATAACCCCCATTTCCCACCAGAGCTGCTCAATGGCCAACAGAGGGCTGTGTTTGCACTAAGGTGTGAATGTGTATAGCTGAATGTGAAGCAGTGCTCTGAAAGAACATTAATGTGTGCTTATCAGAGCGGGTCCCCAATGCCTGCCTAAACATGTAAAAAAAAATAAAATAATAATAAAATAAGCATCATACTACTGAATAGGGCTGCAACTAACGATTACTTTCATTATCAGTTAATCTGCAGATCATTTTCATGATTAAATCAGTTCATCATTTAGTATATAAATCGTAAACAAAAATGTGAATGTGAATCACAATTTCCCAGAGCCCAATGTGACATCTTCAAATTGCTTCTTTTGTCCAACCAGCAGTCCAAAACCCAAAGACTCTTCCTTTAAAGAAAAGTAGCAAATCCTCACATTTAAGAAGCTGGAACCAAATGTTTGACATTTTTGCATGAAAAATGACTAAAACGATTAATCCATTATCAAATTAGTTGGCAATTAATTTTATTTCGATCGACTAATTGATTAGGCATTGCAGCCCTACTATTAAACATAAAGGAACAACATGGAAGGTGTTTCTCATTCTTTTCTTTTTTCATGAGCAACCTTTATGGTATCTAAATATTTAATTTATAAGTGAGTGGATGCAAAACTAATCTACTGCATGAATACTGCAAAATACTGAATGTTGCATCAATTTGCCCCTTTCACTGGAAAAACACACCCCAACTTTAGTGCCCAAATGCATATGCAAACACATAATACTCTGAGAATATTTACACGCACAAAAGTGCACACAATGAATCATCCATTAGAGAGTACATCTGACTGTACGCTCTGGGCTGCAATATCCATCCATTTTTAGATTAGAAGAGGAGGAAAGCCTAAATTCCCAGAAGCACTTATTTTGGCATTAAAAGCATGCATATTATCAATAATAGAGACAGGAATTTAAAAAAAAAAACGAATCTAGCTAGGTTTTCACAGCTAGCCCTACTGTATTTCTGATACAGTATAGGTCATTACAAATGGAGGTCCGCTGAAGACAGTGCCAACTGCACAACTAAATGTGACATATTAGAGGTCATAATTGTCCTTTATGCCACGAGTTTGACTTTCGTATTTGTAATCATCACTTGTTGAAGCAGAGTATGGTTTTTACAAAATTAAATACACGTGATTTGATCCTCATGCATTTCAATCCACACAATTTGTATGCCTGATCCAAATGATAATAAATAAATACAATTTAATCGAGTCAACTCGTCATTTGTAGTTAATCACAGTTGGGTACAACACTTTGCCATATGTCAGTGTTTTCTTCTCTCTGGTGCATAAGTTTAATTAGAGTTATGAAGAGCAATGAAAACATACAGTACAGGTATGCTATTATATGAATACTAACTGCCTAATTCAGCCCTTCTGGCTGCAGCAGTGAAGAGGGACTGGGATCAATGGTAAAATGGTAGACAAAAATGGGAAAACAACAGGCAAGATAGAGCAGAGGAGAGCAAGTAAATGCATTTTCCTTTCTATGGAGGGCTCTGGTCAGCGCACAAATGAGAGCTCACCTGAATAGGACCAATAGGGGTCACCCGCTGCCCTCCTCTCCCTCATTACGACTGCGCTCCCATGGTGCCCGTCTCCAGCATGGTGAGGGTGGCCACCCGATGCAACTGTGGGAGGTCAGAGTCAGAGGTAAGAAAATATGCAGGGAAATAAAAGTTTCATTTACAACCTGAAAAAATAAATAAATAAATAAAAATAGTATGGCAACTTATTCAACAAACTATAATATAAATATGTGAGAAAATGTATATGGCTGATGACAAAGTTGGCAACATAGTGAGAGATTTGTTAAGAAAAAAAAAAATTCAAATTTTGTTTAATGAATACAACATCTAGTCTCCCTAGGAATTGAGTTCATATGTTGCAGATTAAATTTTGCCAATTTTTAGTGCCGGTGCAGGAAAAAAGTGTTCCCTTATTGCCGCTTAGAGAAATGTGGGCTGATGGACGGGCGAGTAATGTGTCCGACTTGACACTGCAGACTGGGGTTCATCCCGTCTCCTAGGGCTGGGCAATAACTCAGTATTATCTTTTGTCAACCTTCAGCAGTATCGTGATGATGATGATGATGATGATGATGATGATGATGATGATGATGATGGAAACATAATGTCATCAGTTTACAAAATTTTGTTTGTTTATTATAAAACTACCAAAATGAGTTCCTTAAGGTCTTGTTTTACATGTGTTTGGTGTAATGCAGAGAGCATTGCAGTGAACATCAGTTTGCATGTTTTATTTTGCAAATTAATTTGCATTGTTCTGATATTGATGCTCTGTACTTTACTAGTAATGATATTACACCATATCGCCTAGTACTATCACCTCAGACCTTCCCCTAAGCTCTTAACCATACTGCAGTTGGCATGTGCAGATTCTGCAGGAATAATTAAAAGAAAAGCACTGAATTAAATATTGACATTGAAAATTTAAACACACCGTGATGGAAGAAAATCAAGGGTTTTTCAGAATCATCCGAGATCAATGCCCTGCTTTGCAAATGGGTTATAAATTCAACACTTACATAAATATAATTTAAAAAAACTATATATGCTCAAAATGGTAGATTACTTCAGTTTAATAGAAACATTCAGTCAAAGTGCCTCAAATCATCTCTCAAATTGCAGCTGTTGCAGCTACTCTCAGGAGGGACTGTAACCCCCGAGTGGTGACAGCGACTGAAACACTTTAACAAGGAGAACTTCTAGCCTGGATCTTTGAGTCTCTCTACTCTCCTGGCTATTCTGACAAATTTCGGTTTCCTGGTTTCCCTAGTCTCACAAACTGAACCAGTGAAAAGTGGTGACTATGTGTGCTTTCAGCCCAGGTGCCATCATTTGACACAATTCCTTAATGGGTAGTAATGATCATCACCATCAAGGATCTGCAGAAAACAAGAGGAGCTTCTCCTACAGCCCCTATGACGCTTGCTCTCTTACAGCTACAATCAATCAAATTCTTTACAGAAGCAGCTGACCTGGGAAAGAAAAATAAATAAATACCCTGGATATAATAATATATATAATGGATATAAAAATCCAAAACAGCTTCCCTGGTAAGTTGGTATGTGGAACTTACCTTACTTAATTTCGTAAAATGCAGACAGCCTATGGGCACAAATGTCTCTTTTGCTACTTGGGGCAAATTGCCCGAAAGAAATCAAACATTGTCAACAGAATTACAGCGAATGCTAGAGGCACCCATTGTCCTTACAGACTCGCTAGAGCATGTATAGTCCCAGACTTGCAATAATCAAACTCATTGGGGAGAATATGCTCCACAACGGATGCAGTCTGTGCCAATAGAGAAGAAAATGTCTAGCTGAAGCCATTGTCAATCAGGTGTACAAGCAAAACAAGAGTGTTTTGTGTTGCTTTAAGCGGTCAGAACCCACTGTGGCATTCAAAACCAGGAGATGTATTGGCTAATATTCCCTGTTGCTTGAGGGATGCAAACAATTGGGTACGCAGATTGCTTCTGGGTAAAAGGGAATGGCACAAAACTAAAACAAAAGCACAGATGACAATCTGCCAGACTCAAAATGAAGGCTGAAATCACTGTGTGCTTGCTGCAATGCTGTTTTTTAATCCATTTAGATAATCCATGTTGTACCACAGTTTTTTGTACAACTGGTTACACACTTGTACTCAATACTGTGCTCACCGTTTTAAAACTCTTCACACAGTGGCCTTTACAAACAGGCAGCTTCGCACAACAGTTAGTACCATATCCAAAACGCACCCGAACAGTCTATTCATGAGTGTCTCAGCATCAGTTCATTCTAACACAAGGCTAGTACAAGAGCTGCAACACAACGACCTAAAAACACTAACAACCGATTGCAGTACATAAAACTACTAACAATGCCAGCCTCATAATACAAATATCTATATACACTACATAGGATTATCTGTTAATACAGATACAGATTATTCTTGCTTTATGGATTTTCACACAAGATTAACAGTTTTTAAATCTCCATTTACAGTGCCCATGTAACAAGCACACATGTGACAGGTGTTCTCTTTTCTTATTGTACAACATGCAATGCTGCATCGTGACACCGTAACCATGACAACTACTGTAGATCACACTTGTTAAGAGTCTCATGAGGTCAAAGGTAACTTTAGAACAACAGCAGAACTCCAGGAAGCTAAACCACCTTTTAGACAGCGAGTGGCGGAGTTGGCTTGATCAGCACCTGCACAACACACACACACACACACACACACACACACACACACACACACACACACACACACACACACACACACACATCTCCAGCCACTTAAGACGAGCTCAGCTCTTACTAATAGTTGCATCATTACTGGGGATTAATTAAACTAAGCACTACATCAAGCCAAGTCTTTCCTTGCACTTAAAGTCAAAGGCATAGCTGTCTCCAAAAATGGTCTCTGCTGTTTTCCAAGTCACACTCATTTGCTTGGAGGGAAGTTACAGAGGCTACATGGGTGAAGTCATAAATGGCTGCTTTGTTATTATCAGATGTATCAATTCACTATGGGGAAACATGGGTTAACATAAAGTGTGAAACGGAGAGAGGTAGGGGTGTCTCTGTGGCAGAGACTTGGAGCATATTTGAAGGCAGGTTGTGAAGCAGGAGGGCTACACCGTCTTTGATCAGAGAGCATAGGAGACAGCACCATGTCAACAGTTTACACTCATCCATGTCAGCCATCCCCTGTGGGCAAAGGATTAAAGCCACAGCATCTCTGATAGAGCAGAGCAGACAACACAGTCGGTGCGAGGCCTGAAGGAGACTGAGGAGAGCCTCGCTGCACTCAAACAATGGTCATAAGTCTTAAAATTACAACACAAGCAAATAGCAATTATGTAGGTTAACCGGTAATTCAAATGAGGTGATGATGAAGTTCTATACAGAGAGTTTGGCCTAAACAAGGTATTTTTACATTTAGACATTGTGAAACTTTGCCTGATTTTTACATCCGAGTATGCTTTTAGGATGCATGGAGAAAATAAAAGGCTTCAAAACACCTACAGAACATCACCTTGTACAATGTCTAAGCATACAAAATCATTTTCCTTTTTTCATTGCCCTGAGGGCAGTTAAATCATCTCCACCACCATTAAGCCCTGCTATTTGTTCCATAATATCACACTCAACAACAAGCCAAGAACCCCTGAGAGCCAATGAAAAACAGCAGCCTAACAACAAGGACAGGAGCGTTTAACTTGCATTAGTCATTGGGGGCCAGCGTTAAAATATCAATCTCATGACCAATGTTAGCATCAGGTATGTGAGGGACAGCTGGGCTGGCACGTCCATGTCACCAGGAGGATTACTTGGGGATGGATTGAGCTATCAAATGCATCCTGAGTTAAAGTGTCCATTTCATTTGGGGGAAAAAAGAATGGCAGAGTGATGGGCGTGTATGACGTGGTGCATTCTACTATCTGCAAGTAAAATTCACATATAAATTATGTGCTGCTGTTAAAGGTGTTTTAAATCAATTGTCTCAAGCCTCATGCAGCTCAAAGCTCACAGTTTCTAGGAATGGTATATTTTTCTTTTGTAAGCTTTTACTACAGATTGTGTAATCACTTACTATAGTCGATACCAGATTCATTAACCAAAACGCAACAAATAAATAGAAATATTTTTAGGTTGCTGTCCTAATTGTGTGGTAAAAAAAAGTGCATGCGTGCATATCAATGCAAAATAAACACATTATTTCCACCAAAACAGTGTGAGTGCTTAGCCTGTTATCAATACACAGAAACAGAATCAGATGTGATAAAAATAATTCCACTCGCAAATGGGATTCGTGCGAAAATGACACAACTATCACTACACACGAAAAGTGCATCATATGGCAACAATAGGTGGCTAATGGACAATAAAACACTGAAAACAGAACACTAGAATAAAACACTCGTCCTGTTTTATGGACACTGTAGTTTTTAGAAAACCTTACTCAACAACAGGAGTAAACAGTGTATTTGTTGGGGACTATTTTCAGCCATGTGCATTAGTAACTACTGAAGCAGGATGGCGTATGTGGGATTGACTCAATACAAACTACAGTTCCCATGAAAAAGGTAATGAAGGACCATGGCACAAAGGAACAACAGTGTGGCTCATTGATGTGTTTTTAGACATTTTTGGACAAAAATTGATGAGATCTGTGGCACAGAGGAATAAGATATATCAGGCTTTGGAAACTCAAAACAATACTTGTTAGGATCAATTCATTGTTGGTTTTGGTGTTTTCATGGGATTTGTTGACTCCAAGAAAAATATAGAATGTCAACAGAGTTATCCTTTTTAAGGGCAATGGGATAATCTTAGTATTCTGCTGTGTTTTCTACACAGCTTTAAAACCTCTTTAACCTTAAACTGGGAGCGACACATGGCAGTGGAACAGCTGAAATCCCTTGTAGCCACGCAGCACTGGTGTTACTTTGTGTTGTTAAAAGCCATTATCACCAAGAAAAGTTTCAGTTTATTTAAGCTTAATTATCAAGGGAAAGTCAACCTCAGCTCACTTACACTCTTTCAGAAATATATAATGTGTCCTGAGGCTACTTCTTCACTAGTCAACCAGGTGCTCAAAAAACAAAAACAAATGTGAAAAATAACTTACTTCCTCAGAGTATGCACTTTACAAAACAACGTCACCTTCATATGCCTAATGAAGGCCATGTGCCAAAACATGTGTTTGAATAAAGTGATTTCTTTTCCAACAGTCAGCGTTGTTATCTTTCACATTTTCCTCCAGCATCGGCCTGCTTTACATTCATACAGTTACATACAGACACTTCGACAGTAGTTACTGAAGGAGAGGGAAGCGCAATGCATTCACTTCACCCTCCCTATTTTCTCAGTTTGTCCTTTAATTAGAGGGAGAGAGAAGGTGCATCATTAAATTTACTAATTAGACAGTCTAAACAACTTTTACACTATTCTACCTGAATTCGTACTAAACAGATGTGAGCTGTGTTTTTCAGAGGCATCGTGAGTGTATAAAGGGCAGAGTCTTGATGCAAAATTGCTATGTATAAAAGGAACAATTGTGCACGCTGAGGGAGACAGCTGCTGCCTGCAATGCATGGAGTCAACTTTCAAATGTAAGGACATCTGCTCAGTTTTCGGTTCTGGTGAATTACTAACACATATATTTATGACAGACACACCTTTCAAATGTGCTCATTTTATTTCAAATGCCAAGTACCCGACTCAATCCACAGTGTGTGGAGCTTTACACGGTTACCAGAACAAGTCACAGTGGTAAAACAAGGCCGGGGGTCCCTCTGTGAAGCAGAGGAGCATAGAAAGGGGGTAAGTGGAGCTTGGTCTTGAGAGTGTGCATGTGTTTCTCATTCCTCGGGAAGTGGGCGATGTGGCTAAATATCCTCGGAAGTGTTCGAGTCACTCCAAGGACCTCGGGAACATGAGAACTGCCAAGATCAGCCAAAGAAAGGGCACAGAGGGAGCCTAGGCTAAAACATCAAGCTCAGAAATAATAAAACAACAACTCAAATCCCAATGTAGATATTTAGACCTACACAGCTAAAAGCAAACAAGCTGTTTCAGCAAAGAGGGCATCAGCACCCTTGGGCCAAAGAAATGTAGCCATATTACAGTCAAATTAAGCCCATTAGTCTAGAGTTAACATTATTCCTTGACTGAAAAATAATCTAAAAATTCCAAAAACTCATTTAAAAATTTCCCTTGACACCGTGTCTTAATCTTTTGCATGTCAAGACCTGGCTTTTTGTTCATCATGGTAATTGACAGGAAGTGCTACTGCGCATTCAACAGAGCTGAGACGAGATGTTTTTGTCAATGCCATGCAGGGCGCTGACAGCCTAAAGTACATCTTCATAGTGAGATATAGAGACAAGTAGAAATAGTGAAGTGACAGAAACTCAAAACCAACTTTTAAATAAGTCCAAAATACTGCCGAAAACACACACACACACACGTAGGCATTGTGTGCATTACAGCCTTGGACCTCCTCCCAAACAGAACATTTTTGTTTGTGTTTCATCAGGAACTTGAACAACAAAGAAGGCAGAATAGCAGGAAGGGCAAAGGAGGCATCCTCGATTTTCTCATTATGCAAAACTAGCTCTGCAGGCTTTTCTCGAAAACGTATCTTGTGAAAAGTGGATAAGGCCATCTCATTATAATCAAATCCAAATGTGCCACCAACTTTCAGTCCAGACACCTGCATTCACTGCAGTTTTTCTTCTTAAAAAGGTATATTGTGAAGATTAATTTTATTTGCGCTATAACATTACAGAAGTCAGAGGTGACGAAGCCTGAGCGGTGCAATGTGTCATGTGTTACACTGTTCTTCCTTTTACTACAAGGAATAAGTGAGAAACACAGTATATCAAATGTCAGACTTTGACAGAGCATGTGGGCGAAAAGGTCTTGATGAAAGTCTCCAGTGCATTCAGTCTTCCTTGAATAGAAAAAAGAAAGAAAAAAAAAAGCACATCCTGGCATTTATTCTCTATTCATAAGGAGCCGGTAAAGAACAATTGTTCCATTGTCTGACCAAAACTCTTTTATGAATTAAAACTGCATGACTTCCTTTGGAAGTCAATGTTTTAACGTAGTCACTCACATACAGGCTGAATCTACAGTTGATGGCCACTTCTGAGAAATTATACAGTAAATCTGAATTGTATCAATCTGCTGTTGAGAGTGCTTCGGGGGTAAGGCTGGTACAGTGAATTAAGTGCATTAAATAGCTGGAGCACTCACTGATTGAGTGCATCAGGGGCTCTGATGAAAACCATTAACAAGATTAAACAAATTCAGGGCTAGTGACCTCTTTACTAGACCATCTATAGCGTGTTCCCTTCACAGACTACAATAAACAATCATCAAAAGTGTCTCCACACACAGTGGCGGGACTGTACATAACAGCTCCGACCAGGAAAATTTACCGTTTAAAGTGAGGTTTTCAATTTTCAATATGTGGCAATTGGATCACTTAAGTGCCAAGAGCTTATGAGGTCATTCCTCAGGACACGGTGTGCAGGCTCGCATGAATTGTCTAGTTATTGATTCTGAAATAAATTCAGCTGTCTCTGCTGGATACATTACACTCCTCACATATTACTGGTGTTCATGAATGGTGATGGTTGATTACTGGCAGTGTAAATGGGTCCATCTAATGTAACGGGTAGAGCGTGACACTGTGATACCGCCAGGCCAGTGATATGATCACAGCTCGGGACACCCAGGCTGAAAATATGTTGTCGTAGCTACAGTAAGGTGATTTAGAGAAAAGCATCTACAAAACGGCAGCTGGAAAATACCACTATAATAAAGCTGCAAATTCAAGAAAATATGTGGAATCAAGAGGAAATGTGCTTTAGAAGAAGAAATCTGCCTAGTACTGATGAAAAATACCTAACCTGCAGCTCACTGGCCAAATGACTCAATGTTATCCATAAATAATACCACTGCACTAGGACTTAGCATGCATCACTTCCAACCAGGCTCTTCATGCCTGCCTGGGGCCATACAAGCAGTCAGACCTCCCCCCTTCCTTTTTAAATGCTTTTTGATGTTGGACTCTAATCAATACTCGAAGGCTGAATTTAGAAACGATAAATAAAACCATGAAGAGCATTGCACTTGATACCTCTGCAAAAGCCTCTTTAGCAGCCTCACTAGTATGTAAAGTTTACCGTATGCAGTTTATTAACACTGAATCACTGAATCAAGTGCAAAAAAACAATATCATTTGAGCTTCTTCTGATGATAATACAAAGTTTCATGTGACTGCTACAGTATGAATTGGATATTAGTAGTGTATTTACTGCATGCTGGGTCCATGCTTCCCGTGGATAAGCACTTTTGCACATTAAATTGATATTTTTCATGCACACTGAAAATGTAAATATTCCAAGTATTCATGATGTATTCATTACCTACTGTCAGGCTCTAATATCATTACATTGCCCAAGAATAGCATGCTAAAATGTAATTATGAGTTGAAGAAAATGAAATAATTTCTTTTTCACACCACGATACTGCCAGTCTCCTGAAGTTCCACTCATACTTACTGTTACTTTTTAGGCAACTAAAATTACAGTATTTATTTCCAACTGTTCAAACTGATTAATTTTGCTGTGAACTAAATCATGACATTTTCTGAGGAGAGTTCAAAAACAAACAAAAAAAACACCCTTATAAGTACCATTAGCGGTAAGTTTAGTCGAGTTTGACTCAGATTCAGTTTCCTCAAAACTAATAAAATCCAACTCTGCATATAAAGTTGAGAGGGAAAGGTGGATAGGTACTGAGTTTTATAACTGTGGTCGAAACAATAAGAACATGCTCCCGCTGATTAACTTCAGAGGTATTGTGATGCAAGAAATCTATTGTCATGTCACAAGATGGCCGCTAATTAGCCAAAAGGGATTACAAGACTATAACAGTACCCATCAGCTATGCCAATATATAACTCATAACAAATGAGGACATCTGCTCAGACCACGGCTCCACAACACTCACTCTCTTGTTTGGCCTTGCTTACATACATGGATGCCTGGCGGTTGTCTGTTAGGATATAAAAGTGTATCCCATTCTGGTCAAACAGTAGACAAACAAACAATTTCAAACTTATTGAAGCCACCTTGGCACTGATTTCATCACCTACATGTAGTCAAACCTGCAGCAAAACAAATCCAAGGCCAATAAATGTGAGATCTAATGCACACCAGAGCAGGAGCAAACAAAGCCTGAAAAACAGCATTAAATTGAGCAGTACTTGGCTGTGACTCAAGGTAATGATTCTAATCAAACAACAACGCCACAGCTGAGTGGTGAAGCCAGCCTGCAAGTGCAGTTAGCTGCACTTCTGGCCGATACATGCTGGTGCAAGAAAATACAGGACTGTATGTGTACCAAATTCAAAGGAGAAATTAATTGTTTAAGTCATTTATCAAGCAAAAATTACAAACAATTCTCTGATTCCAGCTTCTCAAATGTGAGGATTTTCAGTTTTATATCATTGTAAACTGAATATCTTTGTGTTTAGACTGTTGTTCGTACAAAAAGGGCAATTGAAAAGATGTCACTTTGTGCTCTGGGAAATTCGACAGTTTATAGACTAAACAATAAAAAAAAGAAAAGAAAAAGTAACTGATCGATTTAATTGATAATGAAAATAACCATTAGCTGCAGCCCTACAGTAAACCAAAACCGAGGTTTTAAAACACTCCCTAAGAAACCTAGGGGTGATGTCACAAAGGCTATGACCATGTTTTTCTACAGTCTATCATTCTAACAAAAGGTAATTTTTTAATTTTAATATCAACTATATTCAAGACATATTCAGTTGCCTGTAAGATTCCAGAGATGTCTTCTTTTAACACAACTTTTAGACCTTGGGTATGAAAAATAGTTGTTTTATCAGGTATGAAAAGATCAGAGAGACATTTGCACTGCCCTCTCAAATATGAGTCGCTGATATTTAGTCAATAACTTGTTACATTACATTGATTTGAATTGAACGTACATTTTTTAATTTTCTGGAAAACGCTTACATATGCTTTAACACTAGCAGCAACAGTAACGAATATGCTGCCATTTGCCACCTGCGGGAATCTGTTGATCGATATTCCTTCTGCTTTGGGCCATGAAAACAAACACAGCTATGCAACACAGAACACACATTAACACACTTATGGAGACACTTGCATCGCATGCACCTAAAACTGCTTTCAGTCATGAGCAAGAGCCAAGTGCCCTTTTCATCTTTGTAGTTCATGTGGGCCTGACCTGACTACAGGTCAGACTTAATCGATCTTATAACACAGTAACAGATGAGCCTATTGTGACACAAACTGGAATATGCCTTTGAATCCTGACCTTTAAAATAGGACAAAATGTACTGTATATGTCTGAGTTTCCTATAATTACAAATCTAGGGCTGCAACTAACGATTACTTTCATTATCGATTAATCTGCAAATAGTTTTCTCGCTTAATTGATTAACCGCCTTGTCTATAAAATATCAGAAAGTAGTGAAAAATGGCCGTTACAATTTCCCACAGTTCAAGATGAGATCGTCAAATGTTTTGTTTTGTCCAACAGTCCAAAACCCAAAGACACTCAGTTTATTACCATGTATGACAAAAAGCAAACATCAAATCCTGACATTTTGAGAAGCTGAAACCAGGCAGTATTTGCCATTTTTGGTAAAAAATTTAAAAAAAATAAAAATAAAAAAATAAAAAAAGATTAAAGCCATTATTCGTTTATCAAAATAGCAATTCATTTTCTGTCCATCAGCTAATTGATTAATCGACTAATTGTTGCTGCTCTACACAAATCAGTTACATCTGCCGTTTTCTTTAGACATGGGAATAACTGGCGAGTCGTGGCAGTGCTAAGCTGAATGCCCTCTGAATCCTCTTTAGCGAATAAAAAAAATACTTTCATCTATCTATTGACAGGGCAATTATAATATTCATAGGCTTTTATCTCAAAGCAACAATTTCCATTTCATAAAGATGGCCTTCAGTAATGTCACTTGCGCTACAAAGCCTATTCAAAGCATTAAATTCTACACATTACAGCGACATAGATGATTGTCGTGAAAACTGTGAAGCTGAGGCAGAGCAGTTCCCACCTGCCTCACGCTGGCTGTTAAGTGTGGGGACAGATGATCTCTAGAATCCCTGAGTGATTAGTGGTTACCTGGGGATGGGTCTCCTCTGCTGTGGTAAAGGCTTGTGTTGTGAGGTTTAGATTAGCAGTGACAATAACATACAGCAGCTGTCACACCGGAGTATGATAAGCAGAAACTCAGGAATTTGTACGACAGCATGGCTAAAATTACCCCGAGAATCAACTGGAAGGTGATTTAATTTTTTTTAAACGTTCAATAAATTCAACTGTTGAACGCGTTGTCGTACAATTTTTTTTCACTGTCTAATAAATACGATAGTTGTCTATTTTGAGGAAGTGTAAAACAATGTCTTTCTGAAATATGAAAATGTCAAATGAAAAGGCCACGGTATTCAAATCCCTAGTTAATTAGGGTTCCACTACCAGGAGGGTTTGAATGTTTGTGTTGAAGAACAGAAACATTTGCATTCCCCAAAGGGGAGTATGTCAACAGGATCGATAGGGTACTCCCCAAACTCCTGTTCTGCCTCCAAAAACTATCAAACTCAGCACATCTTCTCCCTTGGAATTCTCTGAAATTAACTAACACCAAATTTTCACACTAGCTGCCTCTGTCACTTTCACAATACCACAGATTCCTCTTTTTAAAAGTAAGCTTTCAGATACAATATAATATATGAAGCACCTGGTAAAGGCCTAACACCACTTGAAATGCTTTGCCGTCTTTTTTGTAACATGGTTAAATACCAATGACCCCCTCTTCCATTGTTGTTTTAGAGCTTTCTCTCGAAATAGAGAAAGCGCCCAGAGAGACATTCAAAGTGTGTCTGAGAAACAAACAGAACATCAATCTCATTCTAACCCCAAAGGAAAGAGCCTGGGGACTAATCTCTCAGGGTGTTAATTTAGGGAGGGAAAAAAACGCCTTCGACAAGGAATTAATGAAATGGGTTTAGCACTGGAGTGGAAAAGTGGATATCAACTCAGCGTTACGCTCATAGCCTGCCAAACTGTATTTGATTACAACTATTCTTCTTTATTTACCACTCATTTCATATGTTCATGATGAATGACCCTTACATTACTATTCCATTATCAAGTCTGATATGTGGTGAACTATAGTACATTTCTAGTCTGTAAAATGCTTTGTGTATATCCCAAAATAAACATCATTAAGTAGATCATACATATATCAAAGCAACCTGCTTCTCATACTTCCTTGATAAAGAACACATTTAAATTCCAGGAGCCCAAATGTGTCATTGCTTCAGTCTACTGATTTTGGTGATTGGAAGCTTCTTAATCATCTCCAAGTCTAAAACCCGTTTGGAAAGATGGCAACATTTTAATAAATCTTTTGGGTATTAGGCTGTTGGGTAGCAACAGCTGTTTCCCCCCCTTAGCAGAAGACCTTTTCAGACTTCCTACGGTCACATTTTTCAAAAAGGTAAAAGGTTGATATGGCAACGGGGTGCAATATTTTGTCTGCTCTCTCAACAATCTAAACTGAAAAGTGACATAAATATGTTCTGTAAAGTGATCAAAACAGCCAAACTGGAAATTACAGAGTTTCTGATTAGAACTAAGCCAAAAATAACTCATTTTGTAAGATGACTTTTCAAATCATACTCCTCTTTACAAAAAATCTCATGTGAATTCAAGAGCTGGAAAAACTCTCCCGACATAGACAGATGTAAACCAACAAATACCAAGACTAAAGATATTTAGAAATAATTGATAGCGTTGATGTTTTTGTTTAGGATGGTATAAGTGAGGTCATTGGAAAACAGCCTATTTTGTCATTTAGGTTGAAGGACTTGTTGGTATGAAAATGTACAGATTACATTCTACCATTGTAGGTGAATTTGCTAAAAACCATGTTTAATACCAATTTATGTGTAAAGAGTCCAGCTGATAAATCATCTGGGCGATATTAGCTTATCACAAATATATCCGTGCTGGCACATGTTGGCTTACGTAACAAAGATATGTTTGCAGTCATTTAGTAGCTGAGTTGCCATTACAGTGAGTTCTTTCAAGTTTATTTTTATGTAAACTGTAAAATGCCCCACTCAGTACATATCTTAATCACAACTCTTTAATAACCAAATTTGAAAATGTCTGTTCATGTGTTGCATTTATGTCATAAATCAACTATTTGTCAATATATTGTCATCAGATTTTTTTTAACTCTCAAATATTAATATTGGCCTCAACAGTAACACTAAACAAAAAAAAGGTATATAAAACCACAATCTTTTTCACCAAAAAAAAAATCAATTTGTTTAAAAGGAGCCCACTGAAAAGGAACGACATAGCTGAAGCTTCCAACTGCATAAAACAATACCCTCGGGTTTTATTTTGCACATTTTTCAGGAAAAAAATGCCAATGCCAAAGATCTAAGGACTGTCACGTTTACATGGCATCATTTCAATTTCATTTAAGCATTCTGTTGCGGTTCCATTCGAACAAAACACTTGTCGGTCCTGACAGTGATAACTACTATACACAGTGACTACCACTGTAGAGTTTCAAGAGTTGGGAAATGACAACATTTTTATATATAAAGACGGTAGTGAGCGCATTTTTAACTAAAAGTGACCTAAATGCATAGAAACAAAAGTACAGTATCACTTCCATATGCTCAAGAACAGATATATTTTAGGCTTTTTCTACAGCTGCTCAAAATAACAATATAATTTATGCAAAGGTTAAAAATCAATTCATCAAATGCAACTTGACTCCTATTCAACAAGCTTATTTTGCATTCTGCAGAGCACGTTGAGCTTGATAAAACATGCACAGCCTAATGCTATATCTTCAGTGATTGTCGCCATAATTCATGACAGGGAAAATGAGCCTCGTGGATGGGATAGCCTACTTTTGAATTTGTTTTTCCTCGCTTCTGAAAAAGATAATCTTGAATGTAGCCCACAAAAAAAAAAAAAAAACAATGAGCACAAAGCGAACACATGCTCTGTTGACCCACAATAACACAAAGCAGGAAAAAGGAGCCTGAAGGTTCCATTGTCTCCACTCTCCACAGGGCAGCGTTGACTGACAGTTCAGCTGTAAGTAAAGCTGACACAGTATCGCATCGCGGCAAGATATGTTTAAGGGGAAAGAGGACATGGCGCCTGAAGGACATTGGACATTTATTGATATGGCCAAGTCCTTGAGTGCAGCAGTATATGTCCTTCAGTGGCAGTGCCTTATTGCCTGGACATTAATCACTATTGTCATGAAGCAAAGGAAATAAGTACACTAGTTTCCCCAACAGCATTTTTCCTCCTTTGTTTCAACCAGCCTGGTCGAATCCAGTTTGTGTATGGGTGTGTGTATGGGTGTGTGTGTGTGTGTGTGTATATATGTGTATGTGTGTGTTTTGGGTTGGCTGTTGCTAGGACGGATGAAATAATTCGGAGTGAAGTGGCTGTGAGTCATTCTAAATGATTAAAAATGCTACTGTGACCAGCTTGGTGTATCTTGGCTGAAAGACTGAGTGAACTCAACCGTACACGCCGAGTAATGAAGAGATGACGGATTGCCTTGATTAACACGAGTTAAACAAATAAACAGTTTAATCACAATTAATGTCAAATTACTATAATTATCACATCACAAAATAAAGCTCATGTTGTTCTCATAATGTTCAGTTCATAGAAACTGAAATATTCCACTTTAATAATAGTGCCTGCATCTACAGTAAGGACGACCTCACCCGTAATGTCCACTGGTCGTTCCGGTTCAGTTGCGTCTCCTGGAAACGGTCCCCATGTGCACCAGATGTGTGAACGGACCATCTCAATGGCAGCTCTTCTCTGCTATTTTAACGCACTAGGTCTATTTTTGCCAGAACAGCTCACTTTTCTGAAGCGTGAAATTCACTTGAGAATATAACATTTATTGATGATTTGTTTGATATTGACTTGGTCTTTACATGCACACAGCAAAACTAGTTTTTCTTGTTTGTTTATGTCTCCTATAACTGCGAAGCAGGACAAGACCTGCTATGGTTTTCTTCCTGCCAATATACACTATTCAGGATATAGAAAGACAAAAAATAAAGATAAGATGGCAAGCAAAGTATCTGTTACCACATTGATCATAAATGAGCTGCAAACGTGTATTCTATATGCTTGTAAAACAAAAAATGCCAGCCAAGCAACTCTAAGCAACATTGGAAATGTGGTTGCGGAAGAACTGTCCGACGCTCCACTTCTGAAACACTATTTAAAATCACGATGAAGACATGACAGAGCCATGGCACAACTAGAAATCAGTGTAGCTGTATCCAGTGGACGTGAGGGGTCAACCTTGGCACTGATCTCACTTCTCAGTGTTCCACAAAATAATAGGTATTGATTCCCTTGTAATTTGTAATTTAATTATAACAACATACAACTGAAGAGCAGAGAGAAACAGGGTATAGGTGGTAGAGTATATTTATACTTTTAGAGTAGGCTACATTTATACTTCTACTACATGCATGTTTCACCCTGCTGGTGATCAGCCTTTGTCTTAACTTCTTTGATCCAGCAGTGTTAAAAGGCACCTGGTTGAGTTTCTGACCACTAGCAGTGCTATGTTTTTACGAGGGAGTCACCATTTATGTTTGTATCATGCACGAGCATGCGGGTGACGAGATACACATCCTTCCACTGATTTAACACTAGTCCTCTGATCAACAGCAATGCACCAACCAAGACCAGGATCCAGGATTTAAAAATCTGCTTGGCAAATATTTTATTAGGATGAAAATGCATCCTCAAGGATGCACATAAAGCATTTCGGTAAAAAGCACTGAATGTAAACATAAGTTTTGTTTGTTTGCAAGAAGACTCTACACCACTCTACCTTTAAAAGGAGCAGCACAGCCTCTAGGGGTTGCAGGAATACACACAATAGTGCTTATCAAGTTTTGTTTGTTGTATGTTCGCACTGGAAAAATGTAGTATAGTATACTTTATAAATATTACTAAAAGATATCGCAGTTTAATTTTTATTTTTTTATGTGGTTTTGGTGGATACGATCGACCCACACTGTGATTCATAAGGAAAATGGAGGAGTCACTCACAGCAACAATTTGATTTCTTAGTGCTTAAGATGACTCTTAAGTGTCAGAGCACACAGCAATGTTAAGTCTAGTATGGAGATGGAAAGCAAGTATCCCTTTTTAAAAAGCTCAATACATGACCAAACATTTTCAAATGAATGGCCTTTCGTCGAGATAAAATACATTCTGAAAAAGTGATAAGTAACACAAGGTTGCAAATGTATACTTGCACTTGACGTGACTACACTGGGAAATGATTTTTCAAGCAGCATTTTCCATCATTAAGGACATTTTGCAACAGTAACACTGAACTAGAAATAGATTATTCATACTCTATTGCAAGGAGTCAGTCATTTTAAACCTTAAACGATTCCTCAAGAGTTTGTGAAAGCTAGTCTCGTTTTCCAGACTGCCTTCTCTGCCCTAAAAAAAATATATATATATACTGTTTTCATTTACCTTTGGGTCACTTTAAATGTCCTAAATTTAACATAATTGTTCTAATTTTTTTTAAGCTGGACTGTAGCATAAACAAAACTAACTTCATGTTATCAGTAACAATTTATAGACGAAACTGTGGAATAATAAAAGGTAGCTTATTTCACAGGCTATTTTCACAGACTTCTGATCATTTTGAAAAAAAACATTGTTTTCCCAAACAACAACGGTGGTCACTGCTTAACCACCATAACACAATATGAATAACACACTAAGACACAACTGTTGTCCAAAACCTACCTAAAGTCGGCACCATCATAGTTCAAACAATGGTCTTAATTGCATTGTTGTTTTAAAGTTTATCCTGTCTAATTAGACCAATAGAGAAGCTAGTCATTAAATTTGAACGCAATAAGCAAAGGATGAGCATCACTAGCAAAAAGGATAAACAGCAAATTATCTGCACATGAGTGAAAAGTGATCACAGTTGCGATGTTTCCCCATCGGACCATTTAGTGGGTGGCACAGGCAGCTGGTGGAAAGACAACAGGTAACTGTGTGCTGAGCCCAGGCATGATCGAGGCTGAGCATATGTTACTTATGCTATTTTTAAAACCAGGAGAAAGTTAGTTTTGAAATGTTGTGTCAGTACAGTACATATTGAACCAATTATCCAGAGAAGGTGGAGGAGGAACTTGATGATAATGATGCTGTTGCCAACATCAGTGATGTCCAGACAGCTGGCATCCTGCTGGTACAGCAGTACATCAGGACCTCATTAATAACATTAATAACATGTTTGCTCACTAATATTCTATTTGCAGTGGACCGTGATGAAAAGGGCATCTCTACAATCCGATATGCACACAATCGAAAATGGCCATTATGTTTGTCAAAAAGCAGTAATTGTTTTTTTTACTTAAATTCCCAAAATCCAGTTCATTGAGGCGGTGTTGGTACCAATTATTCCCCAGCTAAATCACGAGGATTTATGCCTTTATCCTTTTTTGTATAGCCGCATTCACATTAACATGCAATAATTTCCTCATTACTTAAGTGATGCAATCAGGAGAATTTCAATAATTAATGACAAGCTATACTTGTAACGAAGACTACGGAGCTGCAATTCCAACAATACAACTTTAAAACAAACGTGATTGTATACATCTATCTGAACTACAGTTTTCACCAGCACAACTCCTGACATTGTTTTCTCCATATTAATATAGCGAGTGACATTTTGGGAAAAAATACCAAAGGACATTTGTGTTAGTGAGAAAAGACATGCAAGACTGCTTTTCTAAATAGGGTTGATCTTTTCATATTACTGTTTATTGCCTCTACATATATACTTAGGCAAAATTCTCAACGATTTCATGAAAATCAGGCCAATTTTATTGATAGCTATGCCTTTAAATCCGGTATGCATTGATGTAAGAAAGAAAATAACCCCCCACCCTTTCAAATCTTTTATGATGTAAACTCTAAATGTATATTATAAACATTGATGTCCCTTGGCCTAAAACGGTAGATGAATACAATTACGTGATAGTGTACATGTAGTTAAATTGGATTTATCCTCCACCACCATCTAGCTGGTCTGCCAGTCAGCCTGTATTGCCTTTCTGCTGAGTGTCAGAGGTCTGGTGAGACACGCCATATGAGAAATCTCAGCCGTGTTAGGAGCTTGGAAGGCTACTAGTCAAAGCTGCAAACTAAGGACGTGGAAACATGGAACTGGGGGATTTGGGGGCAGAAGGGGGGTGACTCAGAGAGGAACCATTCTTCTGTGTTACATCACTGCTGCTTGACTATGGGGGATGATTGGTGCCACAGAGTAAAAACATCTAATATTGGGATGCAGACTAACTAGAAGTGTTAGAGCAGTCTCTCCAGTTGCCAGATATGTTAAAATTAAATTTAACATATAGCATATTATACAATGTAGATGTAACTTCACAGATCTATCTATTAGCATGTATATTGGATGACAAGTAATAAGAAATTGCAGGGCAGAAATGCCACAAATGTTTGTAGTAATATAAAAGCAGTCTCGCCATTACATAGTTCTTCCACTAGTGCGCACTAACAAGTTTGATTTTGAAGTGTAAAGTTTCTCGCTCAGTACATATCTTTTTCACAATTCTTAAATAACCAAATACAAATGTCAATATAGGTATCGGTCTAAAAAAATCCAGTATTAGTTGGGCTGTATATCGTAATAATAAAAAGTGGAACTATTGGAAAAATAACAACTTTAGTATCCGAGTTATTCTGAGCTCTTGTTAAAAAAGATGTCTGTCTCCATTGTCCTCTGTTGCCATCAGACCTCCTTTAGGCTACAGAATACATATTCTGCTTTATGTCACTTTTTTACTCTTTAAAAACAGTACCGGTGTTAAGTGTGTTTCCCCACTGATTTTTATACCTACCTACCTAAAACTGAATCCAACCTTAAACTTGAACCCAACCAGTCACATTGTTCCATGCTTAACCTTACACCAACCAGTCATCTGTGTGACGCCCAACCATAACCTTACATTAATGCTCACCTAAATCAGGCCCTATCCAAAACCCACAGAGAGCAGCACTTTGGGAAACACAATTCAAAAGGGAAAACAGACTTCAACACAAGACCAGTGTTGCACCATGTTCTGTGGCTTGTTTGAAATTTTAGCTATATTTCCATGGCAAAGGTTTTTTGGCCACATTCTGTGTTGTCATAGCTGTTATCAAAAATGGTAATGGTAACACCTATGAAAATATGACGTTATCTAAAAACTATAGGAAGAATCTCAAATTTTGGTAGCTGTGATATAAATTAGTGTCCAGTTGTGTTAAGCTCTGGCTGTACAGCACTAACACTTTAATTGTTAATATTCAATACCCATCAGTCTGCTTTAATAGCTAAACCTCTGCAGAATCCGATGGTTCACAAATGCAGTGCAACAATGATAATCCCAAACTGGTAGCCAATACTCCACATTTGTGCTCTAGTGGCATCAATCGCCCCTCATACACACATCCATCTACGAGCCAACAGCGCTAACTATCGCCCTCATCCTCGTTTCTACCTACACACATGACAGCAAGCAGACACATAGATTATACCTCCACATAAACCAAGACCACAACTATAGTAAACCTATAATAAAACTTGGACACCTTATAAACACCGCAACAAAACTACAGGCTTGACGGACAGAGAAATCCTGGTAATTCCACAGGAGATGAAGTATACAAACTCAGTGAATACCACAAATCTTCTGAGTGCCTACAGGATGTTATAGTAGCCACATTTCCTGAGATTTATGAATTCGTAAGGCTGTGCACCGTGTCGCATGAAGAATAACTAGTGTTGTAGCTAACATGTAAGACGTCAGGGTCAAACGGCAGTTGTAGGACCAGGACCAGGACCAGGACCAGAACCAGGACTAAATGTTTAGCCTAACATTAAAGCAGGGAGTAGTTTGCGCCATAGTCCTGCTGCCTAATCAATAACACGCACACAAATCACGGAAGCTAAACGTCTCGGCGTTAACACAACCGTTGGACGTTAAACTCGGCTCGGCCCTATAACCGTTAGTGGAACCGAGCCTAAACGTTGCCTCTGAAAAATATCTGAACCACAACCAAAAGTCGCTTTTACCCTTGATGATAAAATACTAATTCAACACTGTGGACTCAGTAGTTTGGCTACATACATGATAGCTAACCCGTGCTGCGAGTACTTACCAGGGTGACAGTCTTTGTGTTTGGGCAAGGTTAAAAACATTAAGGATAAAATCCACCAGTAACTTGGTTCCCGTATTCTCCACATGTTAGACTAATCATCGAGAGTAACAAGAAGGCAACGGATGACAAAGTTTTTCAGTCTTTTCTCTTCTTTAAAAAAAATCACATACACACGACCGAAGCTGAAACGAAGTTGGCACAGCAGCCACGAAGACAGAGCATCAAAGTACTGGTTAGCGGTTAGACGACAGTCACTGTTTTTTAAAAAGACACATTTATTCGCCTCCAGTCCGAGCAGGGGCTGTTTTAGCTTCGAGGAATAAAACGTTACGCACACTACAGCCGTGCAAAAACAGTTCAAGATCTGTTGGACTCCACCGTGCATGTAGCGGGCTTCCAGATAGCGACATTCCCGAAGTGTGGCGGGGTCAATCGGCGATCAATCGCCGTCTTTAACTACAGGAAAAAGTGGTCGAATAATATTGATTACACGTGGTCATTATTAAGTGATTATCCGCGGCGTCAGCGTGACGAAGGGCAATGCACAATGCGAAGAAAAGTGGTGCTGCAAATGTCCCATTCTTCCATCCAGGAAGTAGACTGGCGGTCAGGCATGCATGGATATCTGGCTGCTGGTCCCATCCCACCGGACAGGCTGCGTTTGAGTGTGAGCCAGCACGGGGCGGGAGCAGCGGAGGGTGGGGAGGCGGTTCTTGGTTTTGCTGAATGCAAAATGACTCGGAACGGACCAAGAGGCTGGTTTCTGTCTAGTACTATGATAAAGAAGACTTCAGAAATCAATGGCTCATGTCAGATTGTCAAGTCACCTAGTACAGAGTGGATTCTGCTGCCTCTTTTAAATGTTCCATCAAACATGTTGCATCAAACATGATGAAATAGGCTACTGTTAGAATATCATCTAGCTGAGGCCATTTCAGAATTTACAGAGGATTGAAGCCTTGTTCAAAAAGGAAAAATAGTCTCTCCCTGCTAAAAGCCACTGATTCCAACGCCCATCCTGTCATTTCATCTTTTTGTTGCTTCCTCCCAGGCCCCATTATTAAAATGACCCTCCTGTGGCCACACAGTGATGTCCCTTTGCCTCCTGCTGGCAGAACTGTGAATGGAATACTTTAGCAGTAATCATCACCTGGAATATCATCATGTAGGAGTGCGTACTGATTGGAGAATTATGCATCCACTGGTGACACTCCCTTAGGTAAATGTGTAGTCAGTGGTGTTCTTGCAGAACTATCCAGCTGGACATTTAATTTGAGGAATCTGATTAAATTTCTCATTTAATTACCCAGTTCTCTGCAGGGCCATTGAAGACAGTCACAAGGGCCCTTTGCTTTTAATGTGGGCCATCTGCTTCCTCTCCAAAATGCCTACCTTTTCAAAGCCCCCCCAGCCTCGTGGGCGTCCTCGCACGATCCTCCAGGCTGCACTACCTCCATACACACTGCAAAACATTACCGTGGTTGACAATACTCCAGAGCTGACTGATCAAGTGCAATTAACCTGAACAGAACTTTCTGAATACTCTCCAGTTATGTTTTCTGTCTTGGTCTGTCAGGTGACACAACAGGATGGCCCTTTAAATTAATCATGTAGACTCCAAAAATAGATAAATAAATACATTTCTGCAACATACCCAGCACATTTACCCTTATGTGTCGAGTTCACCAAACCAATAAACCATCGCAAACAATGTAAATAACCAAATAACGAAATTGTAACTGTAAATATAAGCCAATTGTAAATTATACATTTATCAGTATCACATAATGTAAGAATCCTATTTCATTTTGACTTAATAATCTTAACTCAAGCTCCACTTACTAGTTTTCTGTTCAGAGCTTTCAACCACATCTTATCAGTAAGTGGAATGTGCTCAGTTGAATATATGTCATATATAGCTGACAGAATTAATCGGTCAATTTGGTCGATCGACAGAAAATCAATCTGCAACATCTCTCAAGTGACAATGCCAAAACATGCTGTGGTTCCCGCTCCTCAGTGGTGAGGATTTGCTGCTTTTCTTTGTCTTATGCGGACAGTAAACTGTATAACTTTTGTTCAGACAAAACAAGCAATTTAGAGATGTCACCTTGGGGTCTGGATGGACATGTTCACTATTTTCTGCCATTTTAAAGACCAAACAATTGTTCAATTAATTAAGAAAATATTGACAGATTAATTGATCATGCAAATAATCGGAAGATGCAGCCCTAATGTTATAGTTAAAACATGGTCCGATGAGTGTCCTTTCTCACTGCTGCTTCAGCAAATTACTTTTCATGTAGTAGAAGATGCAACCTCTTAGTTGGAAATGTAGCACACAAAAAGCAATCAGTATAAACTTAAGCAATAGACAGTCTAAAATTAAAAGCGAAAGGTAACATTTGTGTTCATAATTTAAGAAATAAGTCACAAGGCTCCTCAAAGCGGCTGTTTTGAAATCAGCCATGACATGATCCAGGCTTATAGCTTTAATATAAAGGATGTAAGTGTTCCACAATGTTTTATTTTATTTCCAATAAATAGCATTCAAATAACAATAAAACAACGCAGATGGGTGACATGTTCTTCATGGTAAGTCTTAACTTGAGAATATTAAAAACAAAATGCAAATAAGGAGTCCTTCATCAGATGAGTGTTTGTACTTGTTGGCTAATTTTATGGTTGTATCTCAGCCCCTGTTGAAACTCAATTTCCTCCTGAACAGCAACGCTTATTAGCCTCTCTGCATGCAGCGCACTGTTACCTAAAACATGGGAACAGTATAATTAATAATACAGCAATAAGTTGCATTGGCACCCAACCTGGAAGTCTGACAAATGCACCCAGGTGACACTGCATTCATTTGGTCAAAGTCATGCCTTTTCATGCAAAGCCACTGCTTTTTTTCTTTCTAATAGTTGCAAACACATAAAAGCAATCACAGCCAACATAGTGTAAAATGCCAAGACCTTGAAAAATCACAAAAGCCCAAAACTACCCTCCACAACATGCAGTATTTCTTTGCACTTTTTTGTAATTTCATGAGGCATTTTGTAATGTGTCCTCCGACATGTGACGTTCTAATCTTTATCACCCTTTGGGAGCTGAGACCCTAAAGGCATCCTAACACTTTCTCTGACAGTTAAATTGTGCTTCAGATTAAAAAAGAAAAGAAAAGCTGAGATATACATGATTCATGCGAGTCCAGCCATGACACCAGCGTAGTCCCACGGGCATTTCCTTCCTCTTTGCCCTTAAGTGGTTTGAGAATCACACTTGTATTATTATTTCAAACACGTTTCACATGTTGACAGTTGGTACATAATGTACGACTGTGTGCATCAATTATGTAATGCAATTCAGGCTATGACCATATATTATTTATTTGATTCTCAATCTCTTACATTATTTAATCAAAAGCTATTTTTAACATTATTACTCTTCCCAAATAGTTTTATCTTTTGTTGGTCCATCATCTAGTTCTACACATTAATGTGTCATGTTTCTGCACTGAATCTACACTGCATTAATGCTTCAGGACGGTGTCACGAGTGTCTGTCAGCCAGGGCAGGACATCATTAAAAAGGTAGCACTCCAAAACTGCGAAGAGGGGTTCAAAAGTAAGCCTCAGGCAAGGTAATACCAGTTTTTTGCTTTTCTTTTCTTTTAAAAAATATACTTTAAAGCCAAAATGTCAAAGAAGTGGGATGCACTCCAGTGACGAAACGTGATCTTCCTGTCCAGTGTATTTCTGTCTTCATTAATGTACAATTGTCAACTTAACTCATATGGAAAATGTTGGTTATGTTATATTTGCATTAGAACTACATTATAAAAAATAATGCTTGTCCTTTTGAGGCTGAGTTGTTTTTGAAGCCAACTTTAGGAGCAGATAATAGGCTCAGAGTCTGAAAAGGCACTTTGACTATGACAAAATCAGATCCATGGCAACTGCTGAGTTTTGATAGAAAAAATTAAAAGACTACACCGGTGTTTTGCATCTTTTAGCCAATTTACTGGAATCACGAGTGTTTGAGATTGTCAAGGTAACGGGGAAGGACCCAAATGCGGTGATTTATTAACAAAAATGAAAATACAAAGGCGCACTGGCATGTCCAAACAGAAGTACTATTGAATCCACAGGATAGCAGGAATGGAAAGTGCAGGCAGGCGGGTACAGACCCATGTACAGATTTCAAGGTACAGTTAGCAGGTACAAGCACAGGGGTCATGTGTGTAGGTAACAGGTTACAAGATTCAGGTTTCAGAGGCTTGAAAGCAAAGGCACAAGGCAACAATGACAATCTGGCAGGGAATGAGTGGAAAGGTGAGCAGGTGGATGTGGGAGTCAGGTGACTGGGATAGGTGGAAATGTCTGAGGGCATCTGGTGGACAGGTAGAGAATGGCAATGAAGGGACCTGGGGAAGTGGAAACGTGGCTAGAGGATTGTGTTTTTGATGCCTCCTTGGCAACCACTGGTTGCATTTAATTTCTTCAGGGTATTGACAGACAACGTAATCCATTACAAAGAACATTACGTCTGTTAGTCAGAGTTATATTATTATTGCGTTGTAATGCATGGATTGATTTGAAAAGTCTGCCTTTGTGGTGCATTCATGCGCTGTGGGAAGTCAGCTGCCAAAACAGGATTGCATTCATCATGCTGACAGAAAGGTGTGAAGACAATCTATAAGCAAATAGGTAGACGTTGCAAAGTAAAATGTGAATTTTATAGCAGCCAGCTAAGTCTTGGATATTGAATGTGCTCATAATTCCTCTCAGGGATTTAGGGTTTTTTTTGCAATTGTGCATCAAAACAAAGTTGCCAATGAGAAGAGCAGATGGGAAGATCTGTAGTTCCTTTGGAAACAGGAGGGTTCAACTCCTGAGGGGCAACTGCTATCCCCTGTATTGATTATCAATGATATTTCATTGGTCATCTGTCTCCCTCAGTGTAAAGACTTACACTGGCAGTCAGTGTTAAAACAAATAACACAAAATTCTGCACTTCTATATTGTAAGTGTTAACTGAACCACACACACGTTTTTACCGTTAGTTTTTAAATCATTATAAGATCATACAGTTGTTTCATATGTGCAAATGACTTAATTCTTCAAAGTAATATTGTACTGTCGAATCCAGAGAGGCTTTGCATGATGTAATATGTTGGTGCAGTTGACCTAATTTTGAAGGGTGGAGAATAATTTTCTGTAATGCGGAGATAATAAGAAAGTGGTCAATGGGGTGGTCAGTATGGGATAAAGGAGATTTGAGCATAAAAAAAGGGTTTGGCAGTGAGAGAAAAAGAGAGTTAGGTCTTGAATGATTTGAGGCTGTAGTAGTTACTATTTGAAGCCAGTAGAGGGTGTCTGCAAAATTCATGTTGCCATTAATCTCTGCAGTTGTTCAAACCACCTAGGACCATCAGCGAAGCTCCTGAAGAATATAATAGATTCATTTGTCACAGAAGGGCAACGAATCCCAGCAAAGAACCTGGGTGGATGATTTAATAGCCAAGAAATCCAGAATATAAAGTCGGAGTGTCAACATGTTTAATATTGTATATTGAAGCCACAATAATTTACTTGATGTCAGTGTATAGAGGCCTTGCACAGAGTGTTGTTGTAGTTGTCTTCACTGGTAACCACTTTGCAAAGAAGACGCCCACTATGTATTCAGTGTCAAAACAGTCAAAACATAAGAAAAACACAATATTATTTTTCCATTGTGACTTATTTATAATATCGAGCTGTGAGACGCCAGTTTATTACCTTTGTGTGCGTTGTCAACACAGAGCTACCGTTGTTCTTCACATGGCAACTGCTGTCTTCTCCCAACGTGGAAGAAAAATCATCCCAGAATATTCTGTGAAAAGACTCCATTTGTGTCCTTGTGAAGTAAAACATCAATGTTTTTTTCTCCTTTTACAGATAATTTGTACCAGGTTCGGCAAAGCTCAGGGATCAATTTTCATTTCACTTCCAACAACTTGCGCTAATTTGCAAGTCACAGAGGACTGTTGAAAGTTAGCACCATTTATCAAATGATGCAAAACTGCTGTAGAAAAACTGAGAGAGGGAGTCTTTCTTGAATTGCTCGAGAAATTTGCAAACATGCGTTCATGGATCATCTTTAGTGGAATCAATTCAAATGCTAACTAGGATGGACACAATATGGTTATACAGGATATTGAGATACAGAGGAAAATAATATGGTTATGGTTTAACAAACATTTTGTCTTTATACACAGGATGTCATTTCTCACCTTAACTGTCTCTAAATTATGACTGTAACAGTAATACGTTCTGGCTGCTGCATCTTGGTCATCCACTACAATCAACGCAGGTTTGTGTCACATCATTAAGCTTGCTTCCACTTGCTGTGGGATCTCCACTGTTTCTAAAATAGATTACAAGTTGGCTCTTTGTTAAATTAGAGGATGCTTTCTTGTCCTTGCTCTGATTGAAAAGAGCAATGACGATCCTTAAATTCCCCTCATGTCCAAAGTCATTAAAATTAAGATACCTCTGACTTTCATCAATAATTCAGAAGTTGCCGCATTTATCTCCCTTCTGGCACTAGCTGGTGTCTTTTTAGGCACAGAGCGACTGCTCGAGCTGGCAGATGTTTGGACACATGGGCACACAGCGCTGTACAAAATAAGCTGTCAGGGTAATGCGTCCTGATAAAGGAAACCAGCTTGTCAGCATCACAGCAGAGAACTACATCCTCCACATCCACACCACATCCATAACATGATTTGAGCATGATATCCCCCATTAGTGTTTCAGCTGATGGTTCTGCTTAAGTCTTTTGTGTTAGTTAACAACTGTGCACATTAAGTGTGAAGATCCTCAGAGCTTTCTTGTTTAACTTTGTATCATGTACTTCAGTTCATCCACAGCCTCCCACGAACATCAGTTATCCCAGGGTCTTCTTGCCACAACCAATCATTTAAATGAGTCTCCACTCACCTGCATAATTACCAATATAAAACACCAAATACAAACGTGGCGTTGGATCCCATCAGTGAACTTATAGACAATTTATTCCAAGACTAATTAAACCTGCTGAGGTGGCGAGTGTTGGCCTG